>RHDR01000040.1:0-89518 GCA_009806295.1 Davidsoniella neocaledoniae | reverse complement strand
TCCCTCCAAAAGTTCTTCGTCACGTATTTCTGGAATGCTTCTGGAAGGTCAAGAGCAGGAGACACAAGGGCAATATGCGCTATGCAATATGCAATGCAGACTGTAATCCATAATCTGAAATCTGTAATATGCAGCAGATACTGGGCTGACTGATGCAGGAGAAGGCTCGCCAAGATTATGAGCAAAAGCCAATGAGCCAGCACATAACCAAGCAAACAAAACAAACCAGCAAAAAAAGAAAGAGAAAAAGAAGAAAAAAAAAAGCCTGGCCCAGATCAGCCAAGGAAAGGGGTGTGGGCATATACACACGACCAACAACGCTACATACATGCATGTACTTGTAGAACGAGAGCTTGTTGTCGGATCTCGGCGGGCAAAGGAGAGACAGAGACAGTCAAGACAAGAAACAACAGAGTAAACGAAACGAGACGAGACGAGGCAAATGCGCAGTACTTTGGCCGGGCCAATATCAGGCCAGACTCGGGTTTCCTAGATACCGCTACATCATATGTTCGCAACTAATAATGAAGCATGATTCTATTCACTTCAGCCTCTCCTTCTTCATATCCACCTGCAACATGACAAACCAACATATGCAGAAGAAGGAAACAAAAAAAAGGCCCAGTCTGTGGTTCAGGCCCTTGACCAGCTATTTTTTTTTATGCGAACAAGGGAGGGAGGGGCTCCAAGCCTAGTCAGGCCGGCCAAGAAAAGCTATCCGCTTCAGCAAGCGACACAATTCCAGGCCCTACCTAGTAAGCATCTGTCAAAATAACAGGCCGATGACGATGACGGAGCCTACAAGCTACTAATAACTTAACAGCGGCCTTGTTATCTCATGCTAGTCCGTGCTATAATACGCTATTCCATTAGCCTGCTTGTCTCATTCTTATGATACGAACCTGCCTCCAATAGCCAAGAACTTGCCCCAAGCCAAACCGTCCAAAGACTTGTCAGGGACCCTAACGAGAAAGAACACATGGCAAATGAAGCCCGAGACAAAATCGCTCGTTCAACTTTGGCGTTTCTGTTCTTTCACATCTTGTTTCTTTCTATCATACATTTCTACCCATAAAAAAAGCCAAGCGTAATGTTTCTTGATTCTAAATCTAAATGATCAGGATCGGCCAGCCACATATCAGCGCAGCATTTCCGAAACGCTAAAGCCAGTTGATCGCCATCGTCACGTTACCCTACCGAGCCAATCTTTTTTCTCTTTTCTTTTTATATACGTATATTTCTTTCCTTGTTCAACCTTTCCTTTCTATAGCTTTTTACTGAAACCAGAAGAAAGAGTCAGTTGGTCTAGACGCAGGGGAATGAATTCTGAAGATATAAATTATAGAACAAGAAAAATAGCCAGGATTTGTGTCATCAAATTGGCTTACAACTAAACGACCCATAAGCAAGGCCTGTCGACTTTTTCTCCCCATCATTATCATTCATTGTCTGCGCCGATCTGCAATATATTTATCTTTCTCCTTCTCTTCTCCTAACTTCACTTCATTCAGTTATGAAATCATCTACAAGACTTTGCTTACAGGCTTACCTCTAACCACTGCCTCTTCCTTGACTAAATAATATTACCCAAAGCTCGTTGTTCGTTGCTATTGCTACTAATATCAGCTAAGAACTTAGTGACAAGGCCTAGTCTTTTGTTCGGAACCTGAAGAGACAAAGCCAATTTAAATCTAAACAACATCAGTAGCAAAAAACAAACAATAAAACTGTATATTTTTCGACTAGGCTTAAGTTTTCACAGTCTTCTTTCTTTTTTTTTTCCAAAAAGAAAATATGCCGATCTTCGATTCGACTTTGCATCAGCTTAAACCAAGACTCTTACATGTATGATGAATATCAAATAATTTTATATCAAATACATTTCTGGCTTTTTATTTTCCTACCGAGCCGACCTTGATAGAATGAAATAATCATAGAAAATAATAGTCCGCCAATTTGCTAAAGGCTTACCCCATCTAGTGGCGCCACTTATTCGTCCATAGGCTTATTGATGAAGCTCTAGACTCAGGTTTTAGTGGGTGTCACTATTATTGTTCATAGTTTGTCCACAAGTTTCAAGCTAGACTTCCAGCGGTCTTATCCACTAACCCGCACCACTAGCAAGCTGATCAATTTACATGTAGCTACTCCAGCTAGTTAATCTGGTGCGCAATGCTCTATTAACATTAAAGATTGCTTCGACTATAATCATTGAAAAAAGGAGTGGAAAATGCCTGCTTATTCCGTTTATGCAAGTCATTCTCTAGTAGCAATTAGGTTGTTAATATCTCTCGGGCTTTGACCTTTTGTCTGTGTTCTTGTTCCGTTTACGGCTCTATTTTGCATTCTTTTCTGCTGCAGCAATTATTGCTTTTTTTAAAGTTTTCTTTAGCTAACTGTTACTGTACCTAAATTACATTGTTACAATATATGTAACCCATCCATCTTGTTTAGTCTTGTCGTTTCTAGCGTAACGCCAACGTAACCGAAAAAGAAAGAAACAGGAAGGATAATGTAAAGTAAATACATAGTTATACCTTGCTGATTGTTATTAGCGCCAGATTGCATCCTGTTCTTCCTGTATTTTTACAGGCGTCTATTAGTAGAGTCGATAACATGGTAACAATCAAGAAGGGGAGCCAGCCGCCAAAGTTAGCCACATATTATTGAATGCGTTACATATCTTGAACATGTATGTATCACCAACATTCATACGATATAAACCAAGCAGTTCTCTTTAATGGTTAGTACTACAACAACAACAACAAGCATAACGGAACGCGGGAAAGCATGGATGGCACTGACCAACAAACCCAGCTTTTCTAATGTCTTGTTCACTCTCCTAACTGGTTTGAAGTATTTTTTCTTCATTCTCGCTTCCTTCCCACTGTTAGCTCCGACTACATCCAACTAGACCATCGGCTACTTAATCTAGGTCTATCTTGTACGTCACTATAGAAACAAACATGTCGTATAAAGTCCAATGTACATGTAGAGTTGAACTTGTAACAACTTTCCCATGGTTGACAAATTAATTCTTCTCAATATATCGGAAGATAACGGTCAAAATATGATAAATAATTTGTATACAGTTTATACTTTTGGACTCAAACAGCTCTTGATAGAGCTTAGTCCTAGAAAACCTTGTTTGTCGAATATTCCTACTTGCTATCTTTATGGTCAAAGATAGATCAACGCAAACGTTTGTAAGCCCACAGATATTATTGTTCCTCTTCGTTTCATTATCGTGATCTATCCAAAATCCCTTGAGCGCCCTTGTCTATCCGCCTCTTGTTTCACTATACTTTTTTTCCCTCTTTTATCTACCTGTCAATTTTTTTGCTTCCGCTCGTACCGGATTCTCACCTTTCCGAAAATTTCCTCTCCCCCTCCTCCCTCAAAATCTAACTCAAATTCAAGATTCAGTAGTAATTATTTTTGCCCGTTGCAACTTTCATCCAACAAGTTCACGGACTTCCAGTACTACCTAAGAAACATTATGATATATGTATTACTTTTTTTTCTCAGATTCTTCTTGGCGGAAGACGCTATGAAAATGAACATGATGCCGTTCCCGAGTTAACTGGAACGCGTGTTTTTCAAGTGATGTTAAGAAACCGAACCAATAAATAAGGGGAAAAAGTAGTTCATTGAATCGTTCATATTTACAATTACTTGTCTGTGCCTATATCGTATATACTCCACCATAATACATACATAGAAATTAGTAGTCCTTACTACACTTAACCCCACTGCAACCTTGCCAACCTTCCATGAACCTCTAAGACGGCGCTCTATTGTTTATCCGTTTGACCCATATAGAAGTATCACGTACTCCTCAAGATGGCCTACTTGATTAGCCTACGTCATACATATGTATGTATATATTTCTTCCATAGTCATATTTCTCCAAGACTACATGACCTTCCATGTTCCGTCCTATCTGTGCTACATAGCAAAACTGCGCATGTTATATTCACAAGTACGCTACCGATATTTTATGTTCACTCTAGCTCTCTTCGTCTCAGTTCTCCAACACCCTACCATTATTTCATATGCACTCGGACAACTCAGAATCGTAATCGTCCCTCTCCCAAAAAAAAAATGGCGTCTCACTCTTATCTTTCTCCCTCTTCTTACAGATCAACATCCCACACTCCTATAGAGGAAAAGGAATACTAATATTATGCGGGAAGCTAGGACTATATCTTCAAAACTATGCCCTAAGCTTAATTGTCGATGCAAATTTCTCTCTTCTTCAAAGAGTCTTGGATCCAATACACCTTCTTTCTATAACCACGGACCCCATATCTTTCTATGGTCTAGACTCTATCCTTAATATGTTGTCGAAAATTATAGGTCTTATTCTAGACATTCAGAATCATGTTTGTTTGTCTCTTAAGGGTTGCAGAACACGTCGATTACGAAAAACCCTAATTGATATGTGCATACCCTAAGATCGAATATCTCTATGGCATATTCATATTATAATCATATGTACACATACATGGTTGAGCTTTGATACAGGACTCATATGTATAGTATCAAAATACACATGATATTATATATTAAACATATTAAGATGTAAAAGACACTGCTATTTTCTAAATACGGGCCTTTAAAAAGGAATAATCATGTGGCACAACATACTGTGAACTTCTCTGCGCCCTCAAGCAAGGGATTATTGCCAAAGTTGAGCTACGAAATTCACCATGGTATGTGCTAACATAAGAATGATAAAGATCATCGCATAGTTATGCCAACTAGCGGAGTGGGTATCCAAAAAAAATTACTACACCAAAATGGACTGAGTAAAGTAAGAGACTAGACCAGGTGGGTTTTGACGGCCACAATTGATATAAGAAACAGAAGCGGGATGCCTATAGGGACGGTGTTGGTGAAATTTGAAAATCAGTAATACTCCACTCTAGATCCATGTCAGGCTTAGGTAGAATGACATTGTTAAAGAACTGCGAAGCAATGATGTGAACTTGCATGCGAGCCTGTTCCATATCCAAGAACTAGCTAGAACAGAGTATGGCACCAACCTTGATAGACCGTACCGTACTGCCATTGCTCTATTGAGCGGAGGCGCTAGTAGCCGCAGCGTCAGAAGGAGCTGTCTTAGTGCCTCTGATACGGCGCAAGACACGTGCGACTTTCTGCTTGACCCGGCCAACCAAGCTCTCCTCGCTGTGAGGCTTACCGTTCGGGACATCTTCACTAGCCCGCACTAGGTTTCCAGCACCTCCACGGCCCGTGAAATGTGGCTCGGTCTCCGATGCAGGCACAGCGGCACCAGCGGGCAGCACAGAACTACTTTCCATCTGGTCTAGTAGCTGGTCCTGAGTTATCATATTACCAGCACCTGTTATACATGATATTGTTAGTGAAACTGCTATATGTTTGTTCTATCCGTGGCTACACAAATTTATAGCAATAATAGGCGAGTCTGTATGTCATCTGGGGACTAAGACGAAATGGGATGGCGTGGGGTGATAAGACTAGGTTACTCTGGCTGATAAGCAAGAACCGGGGGGTCGTTGGTTGCAACTGATAATCAATATGCACTATTGAATACTGACGATAGAGGACCGGGCGAGTATTGAGATACGATCGCAGGCAAGCTACATGTAGAGCCGATGTATATCATGGAGGGGTGGTGAAGAGTGTTTATAGGCACATAACAAGAAGAAACTTACCTCCGCGACCGGTACTGTGAGGACCGTCTCCATGAGGCACAGGAACTGACACAGGCACTGCGACTACTGGAGTATCAGGAAACATGTTCCCACTGCCGCCGCGACCGTGCGAGACGGGGACATTTTGAGCCTCTTCGGCCATCTTGATGAGTGTTGTTTATTTTATCGTTTTGGAGATGAGTTAAATAAATAATCTTGAAGAAACAAAGACAATAATAAAGTTGTCGATGTGATTGTTGATAGGGCAGCGCTGGGGATCGAGAGGGCAAGAGAAAATGACCTTAGGAGAGGGCGACAAGAAGTGTTGTTTACCTGTGGGTGAAGGACGGAAAAAAAAGAAGAGAAGAGAAATAATGACGGGGATAAATCAGAGCGGCCCTTTTTCTATATATAAACACAGTCAGTCAGGCGGAAGCCTAGATAGACTTATTGTTCTTTCCCGAATCAAACCCTGGCCGGCGCTGGCGCTATTGACGATGCGGCGGACACTACAATTGCTCTTCCTCGTTTTCTCGGAACTGGAAATCACAATAAACAAAACAGGTAAGGGTAGCGGGTACTTCTTTCCCCACGCGTTATATTTAGCAAACAAAGGTACCTTCTACTTGTATTACCCAGTGATAAGGCAAAGCAAGACAAAGAGTACCGAAAGCAGCCCCAAATCGTTTGTTTTACATCGATGTTTATCAAATGGCTAATAGGCTTTATTTTGCAGCTCTATCTTACTTCCACAGGCTGCGATATTTAGTCAGTGAGCTTAACCTCTACTCATCATGCCACATTCCATGCTGCAAATGAGCATCTAGAACGTGTAATTATGTTATTTTCTTTTTTTCTTGTTGTCAGATGGCCTGATATGTTCCGAGCATTGTTACTCAAGAAATAGAGAGGAATAAACAGGCGAGCTTACTGTCAGGCTAGACTTGGCAGCATGCCAAGATAAACGACCTACCTTTTCTACGACTTTTACCTGGGATCCTGTATTCTCTCCCTTCACGACTTCAACCAAGACATTCCGTTCTTGGTTTACCATGCAAACAGTTTAGTTTACAAACTGATTGATCACTAGGGTTCATGAATGAGATAATAAGGTCTCAAGTCTTGTCAGTATAAACCTCTTTCTCTCAACGGAGATGATCCCGCACTTTCACGGACCATTATCTTCTGCCATCCTAGCTATGTATGTCCTTGCAATCGATCCCATACCATTTATCTATCTATTCCGGCTTGGCATGGGCATTTGCACGAAATAAATACTAAAACATCAGTAATCGGGCGTTTTGATTCTCATTATCAATACCAATACCACATAGAATCTACTCTATTGGACCATCTGTAAATCCTACTGTATACATGTACAACCATTTAAGCATGAGCACACATAATAAAATAAAATAGGCATACATGTTAATAAATAGGGTTCTCTTCTTATAGTCAATCTGACTTTTTATCAATCTAGAAGATCTTGTGATCGTATCCAACATAAATAAATCCATGACGACTTTCACTCATGTACTCAGATATTACCATAAATCGTTATAATAATTGGAAACCCAAATAACAGCAATGTATGAATTGTAAAACCTATTGAAAAAAGGCTCGATTCTGGACATGAGCGTTTACATATGAAACTCCTCTTAAACTCCGACGCAGGCAAACAAAAATAACAATAAAAACGAGAATAGACAAGATAATCAACTACCGGCCATTATAGCATCGGTAGATACAAACATAAACCCAACAACTTTGACTGAATGACCCTTTTGAACAAAAGATAAATAAGGCAGAAAAAAAACAACAATGACTCCCCAATAACCAAACTCTATGTAGAAAATGTATAAAAAATAAGTCGAGAAAATAAGACATAAAGTTTCGTATCTCGAGATTAGCCTGTCGAACGGGTATCGGGATGAAAAAAAAAAGGACAAATGAAAGAGGAACAGAAAAACTATGTGGCCTACTCCTTGTCAACCGTGTATCCTTGGTCCATCATGCCTCTGACCATATTCTTCAACTGAGTTTCAGAAGCTGCATCGCCTGGAGCCGCGCCAGAACCCGCACCAGATGTGATGACCTTGTCGGCCAGTTCGATCTTCTTCTGGCACGTAAGGTAGATAAGCTCCTCAACGGTATTGCGGGAAATCAGATGAATGACTTCAACAGGCCGCGTCTGACCTAGGCGATGCGCACGATTCTCCGCCTGCTTGTCATCCTGTGGATTGCTCGACATGTCAAACATGATAACTTTGTTGGCTGCTGTCAAGTTGATACCCGTACCACCCGCACCAGTGGTCAAGAGGAACACCGGGATAGATTCGTCCTGCTGGAACCGGTTGATCTCGGCTTGTCGATCACCAACAGCAGATTGACCGGTCAGTTGACAATGCGGAATTTCGTCCCGGTTGAGGACATAAGACAGGATATCAATGACCATGCTGAATTTGCTGAAAACTAGCACACGATCGCCGTTGGCCTTGAACTCTTCAATCATCTCAAGGAGCTTCTGAACCTTGCCACTGTTCTTCCAAGAATCAACCTCAATATCATATTTCTTGAGGTACTTAGGGAAATCAGTACAGTAAAGATGTAGATCAAAGTCTGAACGACCACGCAAGTCATTGTGAAGAAGCTCAAACTTGGACTCAGCAAGATCAAGCTCTCGGTGGTCTACCTTGTCATATAAGAGCTTGGCCATTTCCTGAACCATCTTATCTGTGAAATGCTGACGGAATAGTTGTGGATGCAGGGCGGCCTTCTTCAACTGAATCCAAACATTGTTCATATCATTGTCGCGGCGCCCGATTTCTTGACAATAGCCTTTTGTTCGCCCTCGGCACGGAAGAGCTTTTCGTACTTGTCGTAAAGCTGGCGTTGTTTCTCAGGTAGATCACAGCGAACGATCCGCTGAGTCTTTTTGGGTAGGTTCTGGCCGACTTCATGCTTTAATCTTTGTAGAATGAAAGGCTCCAAGATAGACCGAGCACGACTGACACGTTCGCCGTAGAGAAGTGCAGTATTTGACAAGTTTTTGCTATGAATCTTGTGATTGAAAACATATTGGATATGCTCCATATGATCTGCAAATAGATAGGGATCGACAAAACTGAGGAGTGAGATCATCTCCATGAGATGGTTTTGAATAGGCGTGCCAGATAGCAGCAGACGCCAGTGGACCTTGAGACGGGCTAGACGCTGGTACTGCTTGGTCATAGGATTCTTGAGAATTTGGCCCTCGTCGAAGATGGCATTCTGCATCTGCAGACGGTTCATGTTCTGGATATCGACGTTAGTGCTTAGCTGAGTGTAGGACGTGAGAATCACGTGAGCGACATCTTCGGCTTCAACTAGCTCATCAACAATTTCGTTACGGACATCTTGCGAGCCACTGTACTTGACGACTGTTAGATGAGGAGCAAACTTTTCGAATTCCGCTAGCCAATTATCAAGCGTGGATGGGGGTACAACGATCAAGTTGGGGAATGGGATATCTTCCATATCTTCCTCTTCGTAGTCCTGCACCATTCGGCACATTAGACCAATAACCTGGCAGGTTTTTCCTAGACCCATATCGTCGGCCAGAATACCACCGTAGCCCTTTCGGGACAGCAGATTCATCCAGTTTACACCAAAGATCTGGTAATCATGCATGGGAAGGGCAGCATTCATGCTAGCAGGCTGTCCCGCTCTCCAGAACTTGCCGGGGCGACCACTGGCAGTGGTAGACTTGCCGCCGTGGTTGTTCATGCTCCATGTATCGATTTCGCGTTTGATTTCTTGGGCGCGACGGTCACTATCAATGACAATCTGGTCGACGGCGTTGATTGAACGAGTGAATGCAGTGAAGTTTTCAACAATAGTGTCGCCAACATTGACCATTTGCTTCTTGCCACGGACAACTTTCTGCTTGGTGACTTCCCGGATTTCTTCGATGGTGCGGAATGGTCGCTTGCTTAATATATGCTCGATGACGTCGGTTTTGCAATCAGTCAATGCTGCAAGATCGCCGACCTCAATGGCGTTGATGGTATCAACAATCTTATCACGAGTTTCAATAATCTCAGGACTAGACTCTCGACTCACGAAGGCCTCGTCATTGTTAAGCTCATCTTCGTCGTCTGAAACCACAACTGTCCTTTTCTTGATGAGCTTCGCTTTCTTCGTCTCGACAACTTCTACAGGAGGGGAAGTTGGAGATCGTGATCTTTGAGGAGACAATGCCTGCGGTGATGAAGGGCGGATACCACGAACAAGACGACGACGACGACGCTCAGGTGGTGAACCTGTAGGACTAGGCTCGCGAGAGGTTTGTGCAGCAGGTGCATTGCGCTTGATGGAAGGCGAATTTGAGATGTCGTTGAAGGCGCTAGCAGTTCCCGTCTTGGGCGAAGGAGGCGCATATTTGTATGAAGAAAGGTCTAGTGTACCAACAGTAGCCTTATGCTTCTTGTTTTTTGGTGGCACAGTATCCTCCTTGTGGTCTGTGGAGGATGAGAACTTGGTGCTACGGATGTCTGCACGATTACGACCAGTGTCTTCCTCGTCATCACTGACCTCAATGAGATCGAATACCCGCTTTTTGCCAGACGCCAATGGCGATATGGCTGGGGGTGCTGAAGTCTTAAAGAACTGAGAGATCATGCCCTGCTTGGTGAGAGAAGCAGATTGATGTTTGGAGGCCGGGACAGGAGATGAACGTGGGACTTCAACGTCTACCGGAGAAGGTGACGAAGAGTGAATTGGGGTCGGTGATTGGTTGATATTAGCAATCAGGGACTGGGAGAGCACCTGGGTGGGCTGTAACGGCGATGAGCACAGGACAGTGTCGAGGGGGATAGTAGCAATGAGCGGCGAGTCGTTATCCTCGCTAGAATAGTTATCGTTATCGCCGACGCTGTGGGTTTGAGACTTGGTAGAAGAATTCTGTGAGCGAGTCCTGGTGTCGCGATGACGGGATGGAACAGTAAAGGTAGAAGGGGCCATCGTGAAAAGGAAGGATAAAAACAATTCCAAGACTGGAAATGGGGGCCCAATTGACACGTAGAAAGGTCGTCGTCGATTACACTCAGGCGAGCATTAAAGGACCGTCCGTATAATACTAGTTATGGGAGAAAAATGGAGGCTGACGACTAAGAACGTGCCGATTAGTACGATGTTTTGACAGAGCCTAGAAAACAAAAGGGCGAAGAAGTTCAAGAGAGGAAAAAAATGCCAAAAGGGCAAATAAACAATGGCAGAATGAATGAATGTCTCCTTAAACTAGTGGGACAGACCAGCACGGCCCTAGCAACGCAGAATGCCGAACAGGATAGTAGACAGGGAAACCTTGGACAATGGCACTTGGGGAGGAAAATACAAGCAACCGAATATGCAATTGGCATGCCATATACGTACCAGAGTTAGAGTTTTGATCTCTTGAAAGAAAAAAGAAAGAAAAAAAATTGATTCGTGCTCTGTACACTTTGAAGCTAGTAGATAGACTTGGGCATCGAGATATATATGAGGAAAACGACAGCAGTATCAAAAGTTGTGTGTGGTTGGTGGTTGCTGTGATTATTGTTGTTGATGTTGCAATTATGTGTGTGCTGAGTTGTCATAAAAACACAGAAAAGAAAGAAAAAAGTAGCTACTAATCAAAGCAAAGATAAGAAGAGGGTGAAGCGGATAACAAGGGGCTCATCCATGAAAGTGAACGCAGCAACAAATGTATGTTCAAATAACAACGAATTATAACTAATGTAAACTGAAGTTTTTGTTTTGTGTAGGTCAGAAGAGTTCCTTGAACAACAGCTTTCTTCACCAGTAATTTATCGATAAAAGATTCAAGACAAGTTTTCGTTTTAGTTAGTTAAGTTAATGGACCAATTAGGATATTATTCTTTTGCACCAAAAATGGCACTAACAAAATTTGTGTCTCTTTCTTTTCTCCACGATTTACTATCTTTTTCTCAGCTTGATAAACTATTCCAAAACCCTAGTTTCTCAAAGTTTTCCAACATCTCAAGATCAAGGTGTCTCGTCTATTAATTTCTAACAGGCGACACTGTATATCTCATCCGCGTAGTCACGTGTTTCGGCGCATAGTCTAAGTTTAATATCTACTGCACAACATAAGGAATCAACAACAAGGCCCCGAAAAGAGAAAGGTTACTCTTTGCTCCAAAAGGAAAAAAAAAAACGCGCAGTCACGTGTTATCAAAAGACCGTCAATTTAACCTAGTTTGGGTATATCAACGAGCAAAAGAAATGTGGGTCGAGTAGGACAACCCAACTGGGACGGTAGCAGCCAGCCTCATCAAAGCTTAGTTGTTTTGTTGTGTGTGAAACAACAAAACAACATCACGTTATATATGTTCTCCTACAGTCGTTATCACAACTTACTGTGATCTAGAAGTGTGAAGAAGCCTCTTGTTCGATCAATCCTTTGACTCCTTTCCAGTTCTACTCATAGTTAGGTCGCTGCTATATGCATCGTTGTTCCATTAGTTGATCTCGTTGCAGACAACTTTATATTGTTGTCCTTTTGTTTTTTTGCCTCTGCGGTATAAGTGCGATCTCAATCACAATAACAATAGAATCATCAAACTATAGCATCCAATCGATATCAAAATGGCTACTCGTAGAATCGTTGCTAGTGAAAAGATTGCTCTTGATCAAAATGACACTGTGGTAGAGAAGCCCGAAACTGGGCCTGCTGTTCCTAGGTATGCGCCATTCATCTTTATATCACACGGTTGTCATGTATGCAAAGATACTAATTCTGCCATAGAGATGTTATCATGAAGCTCATGGGCTTCACTCTAGCAATGGTTACTTGCCCCATCGGATCATACTTTTTGACAGTTGATCTTGTATTCAAAGGTATACACTCTCATCTCTTAACCTCATATCATTAACCTCCAGTTTAAAGCAACAATATATACGCTAATACTAATAATTATCTTCGAAGGAAACTCATCGTATGCTGGAGGACTAGCTGCTATCATTGCCAATGTCGTTCTTTTCGCTTACATCATTGTCGCTATGCGTGAAGACCAGTCAAGCCCAGATGAAAACAAGATGGAAGGCAAAAAGCACCAATAAATGTTAAAATAGGTGTCCTTATGATCCTCATCTAACACCCTACTAAGGCCGGTATATTAATTTGAAATAATCACAAATACAATCATCTTCGCTCATTCATATGCTATAGTTTTCAGCGTCAACTGCAGCACATTGCTCTTTGAATGAACCCTTATGGATGCCATTTTAACCATCGTGTTATGAGAAATCTACATACATACAATGTTGATTAGCGGCTATCTGTTAGCTTGAATCTTGTCTGTATCATTGTCCCGAACAACACACAGGGGACAATGAGTTAACTAAATAAAATGCTTTACTGGCCAGAACGTAACGAGTGATACTATAGAAACAACTTCTACACTCTGCTACTTACGTATTCATATAAAGAGCTTTTTTTATGTACAACGGGGAGATAAACATATATAGATAGCTCTCTAATTTCTCCATTCTTTGTGTTATCCTTTGTCGATTTATTATCAGACAATTCTTCAGTTAGTGTGATCTTGTCCTTGATTACAATCAGAAATGCTATAGCTTCTTTATGATTTTGAGACATCATTAGCTAAATAGTGTTGTTAGTCTCCTTCCGCTCTAGAACATCTGATTCAAATATTGTGGTGTTTAACTTACAAACGAGTGGGTAATCTGATTTTCGTGGCTAGACTTTGTAAGTAGATATGATATGTTGATAGATAAGCTAATTTGCAATGTATGGTAGATTATATCTGACTGCCTTATTTCATACACATGATATATGTGAACATACTATAATTATAAGGCCAACCAACATCAAAACTTATGATATTGGGATAAAGAAATATCTCAAAGACGACGGGGTATTATAGCAGTATTGACATATTTAGAAACACAATGTGTTCGTGCTGTGTCAACTATACTGAAATTAAGCGCTACTTATCCTTTCTCTGTGTCGTTGTTGTCGCCGATGATCGTAGATAGGGCTACTTATATTACACCTAGAGAGCAGTATATGGCTCCGTGTACTTCGCGAGATAGTCCAAAGTCAACGGTGAAGCAACCGAAGGGACAAATGTTTTATGTTGATACGTTGGCATTTAAACTAGGATTGGTGGGTTCGTTAGCTCAAGATACATTCTAGCATTATATACTCAAGTTGGGGTTGAAATGATGATGGGAAATATTATGAAAAATATATGGTATATATGAGATGATACATGTACATACATCACAGACAATTATAAAATAGGTGGAATAGAACGATAAGTTAAATCAGAAAATGGATTTATATGACGATGACAAAAGAAATATTTAAGTGGTTATTTGTTCTACAGATTTTTTTTCCTCGGATATGTGATAGAAAAGATAAAGAGAGTTGAATGCAACAATGCGGTACAACCGTGACGCCGGTACAAGTGTTCCTTTCCCTCCCAAGATGAAAAGAGTAAAATCAAATAAAGATACGATATCCAACCCAAACGAAAAAGAAGAAGACAATGAAGAAAAAAAGAACAGCTTTATCGAAAAAGCAAAAAATAACACAAAAGGAGTGAGGCGTCAAGAGGGCGTAACCAAGAAACGTATGAAAAGGAATGACCGGCAAAAACGAAAACAAAAAAAGAAAGGGAAATCATTCTCCCTTGGAAAGAAACACCACGAACCTAGCCAGATTCGAAATTCCCTGCCATATTCTTTATATGGCGTCTATAGATTTTTCGATAATTGGTAGTAGATAGGTTCATAGAAGACAATCGAAGGTTTTGCTTCTAACCTTGATGCCATCTATGCCGCTAACAGCATACCATAGAAAGGAGGCGATGGAATGAAAGTCCAGCTGTGATTGCAAGAAATTGGAGTTCGTAGGAGGTATAAACAAAAGACGAAAAGCAAAAAAAGAAACCCCGGGAAAATGCAAATAAAGGAGTAGAGAACAATGAAAAAGAACAGAGAGTCCGTCTAGGACTCGTTGCTGAGTGACACCAAGGCCGGAGTTACAAGAAGGTCATCATGATCCGCTCCCCTATTTGCGGAACTTCTTCTTGAACCAGCTCTTGCGCTTGTCATCAGGAGGTGATGCGACGGCGGCCGTTACTGCAGGCGCAGCGACAGGAGCGGGAGCAGCAGAAGCCTGCAGACTGTAGTTCTGACCGGGCGCGGGGCCGTTTCCAGAGCTGTTATCACTGCCAGTGGTCTCGTACGAGTAGCTAGGGTTCTGGTTACGTGGGCGCTCACGGGTATCGGAATAGTTGTTCGGGCTGCCGTAATAGCTGCCGCGGTAGTCTCTTGGGGTGGTGGCTGAATTGGGAAAAAGTGCGTGTTAGCGTTACGTTCTTGGATGCATGGATAATAAATAGAAACAAGGGAAAAAGGGCTCGTATTGATCCATGTTGCGCTGTGCTGCACCGTGCACAAGGTGGCCAAACACTACTGGAATGGCACAAAGTGCACAGCCATAACAACCGCAACAGGCAGATTAATACTGGAAATTGGAGGGCTCAGAGCAAGAGTCGGACAATAGAGCCCAAAACAAGCCTGAAGCAGCAGGTAAATAAACAGGAAAGGAGAAAAATAGAAACTTACAGTATACACTGGCACGCTTGCCCCAGGTGTCCTTGTTGCTTTGAACATAGTAGCCACGGCCGCCACCATCGATAGCAGCCTCGAAGCTGCGAATAGTGTCGAGAGGACGCTCCCAACGGCTTCTGGTTGGGTTAGACAGATCAGGATCGACTATTGGAGAGGCAAAAAAGAAGGATAATGTTAGTTTATGCTGACGATCAACGCGCTAGAGAGCTAGCTTAGAGACATGATGAGCCAGACTAGCGCTGCAACAGTAACAGCCTGGCAAAGCGAGCTGGATATGCAGTAGCTTGCAGAAGTATCTGCATATTACATATGCAGCTATGGTGTAGCAACAAGGTAATGGAGTGACGTACCAATGAGATTGCCCAGGGGGTCTTTGTGCTGGATAGAGCGCAGCGAGGGCATGGAAGACTGCATGGAGGCAACAGCGGCTGTACCAAGAAGAGGATGTCAGTGAATGCGATTCACATTGATTCAAATTTGGTGATGTAGGAGGAGTAGGATGATCCGGCTGTCTATTTCGCATCGCTTTGGGTTTTTTATTGTTGATCTGTTGATTAAGAGATAGGGAGGTCGGTATCAAAGACACTGGACGATGCATGGGATGAGCAGAGATAAGGAGCACCTGGTTCGGATCAGCGTCACGAAGGAAGGCGGCTCAAATCTAAGCGGACTGAATATTGTTTGCGCCAGCAAACCCACGAAGATGGGCGACTGCTAGCTAGATAGCGCAAACGAAAGCAAGCGGAGCAACGATTGTCCCCAAGTGTCTTGTCAAGCCGTAGAGTGTAGTGACAAGTTGTACGGAAACGAGAATAGACAGCACTGGATGCGCCGTGAGTTCGAGGTGTGCATAGTAGGCGTTGGTGATGTTACGTACCGGGCTCGGCTTCGTTCATGGCGAGAGTAGGGTCGGCTTTGCTTTGGAGGCGACGGGCTTCTTTTTCAGCGGCAGTCTCGTTAGCGCCACCGGAGTTGTTAGAGGTCAAACTGAGACCGCGAGAACGGTTGCGCTGGTGTTCGGCAGTGGACTGTTGGGAGCCAGGAGAGAGTTGCTGCGACTGCAACTGCGAGTTCTGAAGTTGTTGTTGCTGGCGGTTGTTGGGAGTAGAAGGAGGATAGTAGTCTTGAGACTCTTGCTGGTAGTGGCCGTACTGCTGGTTTTGTTGTTGCTGTTGGTACTGCGAGTTGTATCCCTGGTTATGGGGAGGGAGAGGTTGTTGGTCGTAGGAAGCCATTTTGTATTTTTTTCCGCGTGCGGCGCTGGGAGTCGCAGGCCTTTAATAGTGTATGTAATGGCAGTATTACAGTGCTACTGATAGCAGAAGCCCCCCGTCACAATAAGAGGCTGAGAGGCGTGTCGGAGCGAGCACGGGCTGAGAGATACGGCGCCCAAGAAGGATGTGAGCACGGTGGGTCGCTAATGCCAGAGAAGAAACAGGCCCTAGACGGTAGGGATCCCAGAAGTTTACAGAAGAAACTTGAGATAAAGAGCTTCTACTGTAGTAGTAGTAGGTGGAAGCCAGGGAGAAGGCTTGTAGAGATACACCTCTTGCGGATAAAACAGCGAAAGATACGGCGGCACAAGGTGCGACTGTGTGTTGTATCGAGAGCGTAGGTGACGACTGACGACAGGGAGAGACGATAGAATGGATGCGAGGCTGCGACGGCTCTTGCTTATAGCGTTCAGCGTCAACTATGATGTAGTCGACGATTCCAGAAATAGCACTAGAAATAGCACTAGGGGGGGGATTCTGTTTCGTTGGTGAGACGAAGACAAACTACGATTGGCGATAGATCAGAAGAAGCAATGCCGACAGCAATGTTTCAATATTCGATATAGAATACAGTGATACTTGGGGTATCAGAATCAAAGCCTCTTGTTTTCTATCGTTATGATCGCTTTTAGATGTGATTTGGCGGTGGACTAGCAAAAGACCGAATGAGGATGATCTCGTAATAAAGCCCAATGAAGCAAAGGCTGCTGACTAGCGTTTTGTTGGCTGGGCGTCAAGAGCGTGACAGGGGAACAGAAAGGCCTGTAGCAAACTTGAAGAAGTAAGTAGGAGATACTAGTAAAAGATAGCAGAAAATCTGAGAAAGGCACGGCAGCACAGGGGATAGTGCTGCGGTGGAGATTGGATAGGTAACGAACCAGCAAAAAAAAAATTGAAATAAATATAATAAAAAGATAGCCCAAGCAGAAACTAGGCTGGGAGGACAGGGAACAGATATTCGATGGGTAGAAAAGAGTACTAGAGGTGTGATAAGACAAAATGGACGGTCGGTAGATTGGATGGATGGATTGGTTGATCGAAGGTGATAGACGAGGGGGGACGGGAAATTTGGCTTGAGATGGCTTTTGCTAGCACGATAAAAGACAGGTGCGTGCGAGGACAAGAGAAATGATGGTAGATAAGATGTATATGCAGGCAATAAAAGACTGGCTAGCAAATGCTTAGGCAAGACGGTGATAGTTGCTGGCGGTTGAATGTGACTAGGAAAAGAAAAAGATCGAGAATAGGACATCTACCAGGAACTCTCGGTCAGAAAGGAGGGGATCTGGGCTTGATATAGAATCAAAGAAACCACCAGCAGAAAAAAGAGAGAAAAAATCGGTTCATCACCCGAGAAAAACGAGGCCGTGAGCTGTTGGAAGACACAGTCCACAGTCCAGACCATCCGGCTCTGCCACTAAGAAGGCTAGTTCGATTGACGGCTGCCTGCTTCACCCTCTGGCTCGCACGACTTGACTTCAAGCGTCAAGCAAAATAGCGGCAGTAAAAGCACAGTAAAGCAAGCATAAACTAACAGTATCAAAGCCCATGGGTACGTACCAAGTGTGGCATGGCGTGGCCCAGCGAACCCCAAAGAAAGATGGACAGCCCATCAGTCGTCCTCGTCGTCTCTTTTCCTTTGGTTCTAGCTTCTGGAGAAGGGGGGGGTGTGTAGGATGATAGTTTCTACATGTACCTCGTTCTCTATACGTATCTGCATGCCTCAGTCGAAGTTATGCTTCCTCTTTCGCTGCCTCTGGTCTTTGGGGGGCGTGGATTTGCTACACTGAGATTCAATAATTATATTTCTGTCTTTTTTATTTATTTCTAGATTTTTAAAGATATCTTTGTTTCATACTAGAAAGCCAACATGTTGATCTCGAAACCAGGAAAAATAGAATCCGTCAACTGCAATATAACTATTAGTACATGTGTGTATATGTATATCGACACTTCAGCAGCGGCCATCCCATCAGTCCATCCGCTCCATAAATCCACTAACCGGCAAACCCATATTATCTGTATCTGTATGCATCTATCTGTGCATGTACAGGTACATGAATCACGACGCAGGATTTAGGACCTCGTATTCAAACTGTTGATGCTCGCGTTGTTGGCACTTCCTATAGCAACTTAGTACCTGAATTTTCTCTAGCTTTGGGGGTCAAAGGCAACAGATATCAGCTATCCTCTATTTGCTTTTGGAACTGAACACCATAATGGTATTGTGCTAAAAAAAAAAATGTAAAAGATAATTAGCGGCGACAGGCTTTTGTCGTCTTGTCCTTTTTCTAATTGACTTTTTAGGCCTCGGAGCCTTGTATCGTCCCGTTAGATTCTAGTCGCTTTTTTCTAAGTAAAACCCATGTATTTTTCATTCTTTATTTTTTATTTTGGAGTGACGTATGTTGTATCCACACCCTGGCGCATCACTAACAAGGCCTGAAAGCAAAGAGAGAAAAAGAAAAAGAGGAATAAAGATAGAACTAAACCATTGCCTAGCTACACTACTTGTACGTTCATTTTCTTTCACTCTGAGACTGAGAAATCACAAGCAAAAAGCCGATTTTTTTTTTTTCTTGTGAGCTACAAAAACGGCATGGCATTTGTTTCAACCTAACATTCCAGTACGGGCTGGTTTCGCCTTAGCCATGCTTCTTAGAATAGCATTTGTACTCGTCTCTTTTGGTCTTTTAGACATTCTTATTGCTTCTGTAAACCATCGCAATAGCCACCCTTAGGCCTTGTGCGTCATATTTCGTTTAGCTGCTTGAAAGAGAAGTAGTTTGTCGTCTTAAAGGCTCCGAATCACAAAATAAAAAATAAAAATAAAAAGATCTCTCTAGCTCATCCATTTGACTCCAACCGGTCTGTCCGCGCCATATTGCCTACGCGGACTGTGAGGCGGCGCCCGATTTTTTATTTTTTTTAGGGGCCATCTTGACCTCTGGCGTGATCCTAAAGTCTTCTTTTTTCATGTTTCCATTCTTCAGGTCAGCTGTGCTTTGATTTTAATTTTGTTCCTGGATTATATAGGATTGTGTGTGTTGCTTATTGTGCCCATTCTCGCAAAGCATAAAAATCACTTGTCAATGACACTGAATCGGTGGATTTATCCACTAAAACAGACAGCAAAAAAATTAAGTCGTAGGTCGTTGTTTTCTCCCATATCTGGTTCAGCCACAATGCACCGAGAAAAATTGTCATGAATAAAAGTGAGCCCCTGACCAACTTGCGAAGAAAAATACATACATTATGTAGACAACATAGAGAAGAGAAAAAAGAAAAAGAAAAAAAAAAAAAGGCCCTATTTCCTTGGTTAAACTAATGCCTATACTTCTCTTCTCTTTGCTCGCATCCTTCCCGATTGCGTGGTCCTGTCCTGTAGTTTGGCCCTGTTGTTGTTTTCTCTGCCGTTAGTTTATTACTTTATTAGCATACTTTGCTAGCACTCAGGCCCACTATAGCCACTATCCCACTGTCGTCCCATCAGAATCAGCGCACCAACCCACGCTGTTCGATAGCATCCCCATCCACAAAAATCCGTCCTCGAGAGCTGAATTGGGGGCCTAAAGGTCTCTGAATCACAGCGCAAGTGTATGTCTTTTCTTTTTTTTTTTTTTTAATTCAATTTTATTAAGGTGGAAATGGAGCTTTTAGTAGCTATGTAGCACCTCGGTATCCTAAGATACACAGCCCTGAACTAATACTAGTATACAATGTAAGGTTAAGGACAACCTACTTCTCAACAGTGACAGGCCACTGAGATACAGAACATTTGTTATGGTTTCGTTATATGCTATTCCTGCGCATTTCAACTTCTAATCCTTTCCGGGAAAAACCACCTCGTCGGGAACCTGTCTCAAAACCTCCGAGCATTTTGTAGCCCCTTGTATTATAAACCCTCTTAGAACAGTGTGGTTACTACCTGGCATCTACCTTCTGCAGAACTTCGTGAGTGGAGAGGCTGCCCAAACCCTCAGACGCACTACCATAAGCATAGGGCGGACTTCAGTAGTAGTTTTTGCCCCAGCTGGATTCGAACCAACTACCTCTTGCGAGGTCGGCCAGGCGTATAACCACTACGCCATGGGGACGACAATGTTACTAACTCTTAGCCTTCTCTCATTTTATAGGAGCTCATGGAGACCGATATGCACCGTGTTATCCGTACCCAGGATCTATCCGATGATCACTGCCAGTACTTTATCTACCAGACTCTCCGTGCGCTAAAGGCCATGCACTCCGCCAATGTCCTCCACCGTGATCTAAAACCGTCCAACCTGCTTCTGAACGCCAACTGCGATCTGAAGGTTTGCGATTTCGGTCTCGCCCGTTCAGCCGCCTCCCAGGAAGACAACTCGGGTTTCATGACAGAATACGTCGCTACCCGTTGGTACCGTGCCCCCGAGATTATGCTTACCTTCAAGGAATACACCAAAGCCATTGACGTGTGGTCTGTTGGCTGTATCTTGGCAGAGATGCTGAGCGGCAAGCCTCTGTTCCCCGGAAAGGATTGTAAGTAATTGTCTATCAATCAAATACTCAAGATCATGTTGCTAACTATGTCTACTTTAGACCACCATCAACTTACCCTGATTTTGGACGTTCTGGGTACCCCTACTATGGAAGATTACTATGGCATCAAGTCGCGCCGTGCCCGCGAGTACATTCGCTCTTTGCCTTTCAAGAAGAAGGTTCCTTTCCGAACCCTGTTCCCCAAGTCGTCGGATCTGGCTCTTGACCTGCTCGAGAAGCTGTTGGCATTCAACCCTGTTAAGCGTATCACCGTCGAGGAGGCCCTTAAGCACCCATACCTAGAGCCCTACCACGACCCCGAAGATGAACCAACTGCTCCTCCGATTCCCGAGGAGTTCTTCGACTTTGACAAGCACAAGGACAACCTAACCAAGGAGCAACTAAAGCAGCTGATCTACCAAGAGATCATGCGGTAGACGCAGGTCTTCAGAGGGGAGAAGTTTGATTTTTACGTAAAGAGAATTTAATTGGATCTACAAGCGTGTATTGGGTGCTTAGAGCAATCGTGTTGGGACGGAAAGACACCATCAAACCAAGCATCATATTTTTTGTTTTATTTAGACGAGGGAGATATTTTGTTTTCTTCTTCGAAAGATACCTAGTAATGAAGACGGACATACACATCTGCTTTCCACAACATTAAAAAACATAGTTTTCAAATTCTTACTGCCATGCTAGTGACTTGAAGTGAAAAGGTTGGTAAAGTAAAAGAAAGACAACATAATATTTTCATTTAGAAGTATCTTAAAGTAGACATGTCTGTCAATGCGATTACGTACTATCGAGACAGCAGATATATGGCATTGATATATATAGTGTGATGCAAGAACTCTTCTCGAAATACTAGAAACCATAAGAAACAACATCTACATACTGAAGTAGAAGGTGTACTTGCCAGTTGGGACTGACTTGATATATATATATCTGTCATATAACAAGACGAAAAAGAAAAGGAATGAAAAAAGAAAACGCCATGAACACTAGCTATGGGCTTTGAGCCCATTGATCAAAAACCCATTCTTGGGATATCGTAACGAGAAAGAAAATATAAGACGTCAAAGGATCAAGCCAAGAAACGAAACAACGAAATAGACCGTCGTTGTGTTGTAGTGGTACACTTCACTATGCACCAACAACCCAAAGCTCTAACCCCACGATGCTAAACTTCTCACCTTCATCTGAAAGAGCTTCGTTTCCAAATGTATCGCACGACGAACTATGACCGCGTTCAAGAGAGCTATCGATCCATAGACCATAGTGGCCACCGCCAGCACCCAAGCTCAAGAACCCAGCTTCGCAGTTGATACAATAATCGTTCTCGCCACTGTATGGAAATGCTTTGAAGCGAAGTGATTCGAATGGGTCGGGAGTAATAGATGATGTGGTGGCGGTGGAAGATGTTGGTCGTGTGGAGTTGATGGTAGTACTTCGTGAGGCGTTAGTAGTGTCTGCTGATGGCGGTGGGGGTAAAGGCGCAAGAATAGAGGCGCGCCAGAGGAAGCATTCGCCGTTGCCGAAATATGAGGGCGCCGGGCGTGGGAATTCGTTGAGATAGCCACCGAAGGTCTGTAGAGAGATATTGGTTAGTTCAAGTGTCTATCACATCTAGAATATCGCTCAAGTATCTCGACAGGCATATTCCTGAAGAGAAACAAACCTCATAACAGGTTCACCATAAGAGGAGGGGAGATCATAGTCGGATTGTGGTTTATAACTTACACCTCCATCGCTATCGTGTACCACTAAGACAAACCCCACGCGCTGTCCCTCGAACTCCCTTACTTTGTTATACAGTGTGGCCAGACTTGCGCCATCCTGTTCCAGGCTATACACCATGCGCCAAGCGTCCGCCAGCTTCAAGCGCTCTGGCACCATGATGCGGATTTCCTCTGCCAGCGCCACACTTAGCAACCTCGCACTGGGCGGCGTCGAAGCTTTGTATCCATACAGAGCTATCGGGTCTAATGGCGGCGGGCGAAACGGCGAAATCACACGCCGAGGTGGTTGTCGTGAGCCTCCACCGCCATAGGCAGATGTGGAGTTACTATTGCTATTGTTGTTTCGGGAGGGAAAGGCATGGCGCGCTGTCGGTGGAAAGGTTGCGCTAGCGCCGAAGGAAGGCGTTGTAGGCGAGGCATATGCACTAGAGCTAGGCGACGATCGGCGCAGCACGGAAGATGACGACGAGGAGAGGTTCCGCGACGGTGAGCCGTTGGGATGCGTAGGATCTTGCGAGAAGCGTCGTAGGAGCTCCCACATGGTAGATAAAGTTGACGGGATCTTCGGTATATAGAGTGCAAATACGTGAAGGAGGTTGAGGTTTGAAGTCGGAGTCGTCGGAAGAGAGTCAGAGAGATCTTCTTCTGGCCAATTTACGGAAGCGGTCGGTGAGAGGGTAGCTTTTTTCGATTGTCTGTCAAGCTGGGTGGGGTTGGTCGAAGTTTAGCCCGCGGAGAGGGGCGGGGCGGAAAAGATGATACGAGGCGTAGAAATAGAGGTTATAGCTGGAAGCGATAGGGTTTGGTTAGAATAAATCAGATTACAGATTCAGCTATAAAGACAGATGCTCGATTATCTAGACACTTTCGGTATTCTTTGTGATGGATTTCGTTGCTTAGTTATCGATTTACCCTGTCCAATCTGCGATGAAGTAGAACAGCTGCAAGCTTATAGTTTTGGGTTTAGCCGATATTCTATGCGGAAACTTTGAGAAAACAGCGTCAGCGCTAAGTCTGAATGGGCAGAATTAAACACAGGTTGCGTTTAGTATTGTTAATTTATTTGGCTAATCGAGCTCTTTTTTAATATAGCGGTGGGCATTTTATAAGTATCTGTAGATGGATTGAATATATTCGACAAATAGACTTTACTAGCGGTATATATATAAATAGATTGCGGGCAGAAAAAGATGTAGCAGTAAGAAGAGAGAAAAAAAGAGGAGGAAAATGATTAAGAAAGCGGTGAAAGTAATGTTGGTAGTAGATCTGCAACAACTTTCAAAAGAACGGATGATTACTTTGTTTGCATTAATTTTATAAGTGTGTCAGAAACGATGCTGCAAATGCCGCTATATTTGTATATATTAGTTAGTCGTGTTTCTTAAGCGCCTATTTTAAATCACCAAAATCAAGGCTTTGTCAAAAAAGAATGGCCAAAAATAGTTGTACACTAGAACTAAAAAAGACCCAAACGGCTTTTACCGGTAGAAACAAAGAGCTATTAACAGTAAGAGAGTAAGTGAATTAGTCAATGGAGTAAATGGAGTAGTTATCAAAGCTATCGGCTATGTCCAAAACTGCCAGCATAAACCGTTAATTCATGATGGATAACCTGAATGTTTCAATGCCAAGTCATAGTCACTGCCAATCCAACAAGAAATCTGGCCTGTATCACCGAATGGAATATACATATCTTATTCGTTCATTTGTTCACACCAGGATTCGTTTGCGACCGCCTCGGTCTCATGTGTGACTAAACCAACCCAACCAGGAAACAAATGGCCCAATGGCGTTGTTTCAGTTTGGTCTAGATCATGATGTAAACTACGTGACAATACGAAAAGCTCCCGTCAAGTATGTATTATTGGCTAAGTTTCATTTAAAACCCGTTTGTTTATTGAGCCGTTTCTACGTTTCTTGCAATTCTATATCTTACATTTCCAATTTATCAATATGGCCAGTAGAGTGCATGTAAGTATACATAGTGTAACTAACACCTCCATATAGGCTACATACGTATCATTAATTGACACTATTGGACCTTATGCTTGGCCATGTATTCTACTATGCCACTATAAACCCCCATTGGACTAGGCTTAGCAGCACTCACATGCGACTCAAACCCAAAGTTATCTACGAGATGTGCTCGTGTCGTCGGTCCAATTGTAGCCACTAATATACGCGGATCTGCCTGGCCCGGAACATATTTACCATCAGGACCGAGCGCATTCATACTGCGTAGTAGACCATCACAGCCCGTGGGTGAAAACACAACAGCCCAGATAACTTTGACAGGCGGATCTTGATGCTGAGCGTATCTCTTCAGTATGGCGTTCATATCGCTCTCGAACGATGCCATTTCGCAAGTCCCATAGACGACCAATTCATCGACGCCAATGCGTTGGTTGGCGGGGAGCGCAGGGTTCATCAGAGTCTTTGGGATGATATCGCGACGCTGTTCGCCGACGGAAAACAGAAGATTGGGAAGTATCTCGCGGTCGGGATACCATGTGCGATAGTGCTCTAACATGTATTTAGATAAGGCCTCGCCATTGCCAGTCTCCTCACCAAATATTTGGAATGAAACACCGGGTTCTGCCGCCGCCGCAAGCGCACGGGTCGTGGCAGGGCCGACGCTATAAAATGGGACATCACTCAGGCCAACGGGCCAAGAGCTTCCGTGTTCTATGGTGATATCATTAGCGAATGTACAAAAATATGGAGTCTTTTGGTGATGTAGGTTGAGACAATACACCAATATCAAGGTAGAAACAAATAGGATGTAGTGCCATAGAAAACAACGCAGATCAAAAGGGGTGACAAGCCGAATATAGAATGGTTCATACCCTTACGTCCCTCTGCCAAAACATGACCGAACGCTTCAACGGCTCGCTGAGAAGTAAAGATAAGGCCGCCGTACTTGCAATTTATATTCCTTCCAATGCTCTCCTCCCGTAACAGGTTGGCCAACTTCATGATCCCATCGTCGTCAAAACGGTGTTGCAAGACCGGAACAAAATGGGGGTCAAAATGGTGGCCTGATGTTTTGGAGGTGTCCGGTAAAGATGGCGAAGAGTCGAAGAGGTCCTGGTAGGCATCGGTGGGAGTTGATGCAGTCTTTAGGAGTAAGATGGGAATCTTGTCAGAATCAATGGCCTGAGAAGATGTGAGAGTGGCCATTCTAGAGATAGGTGTTTTGTTCAATTTAAGGAATAAGAGACACTCAGAATGCTATCATGCTCCGTGAAATATATAAAGTGATGTTTGCCCAAGATTCAGAGTGTGTCTAGGGTATTGTTTGTGACACCAAAGAGTGTAGAGTAACAGCCAAAAAGCAACTAGCAAGGCACAGCACTATTAGGAATCTTAAGTCAGCTAGTAGATATAGATACCAAACGCAACGAAGATATTAACAAACTTGATTTCTTTATCGTTTCGTCGTCTGATATAAACCTCAGGGAAAACTTTCCTTTAGTTTATAGGTTCTTCACAAGCCCGACATTCATCAAATTCCAATACAACTAACTTATGAAATCCAAAGTGACCTCATTTCTGGGTGGGCCTGATTAGGTAAGAGCGGTAAAACTACGCTAGAATATTTCTTTGTCCAAAAAGAAGAGCTTAGTTATATGTAGCTTACAAAATAATATGTGCATTAATACAAATACATACATACAGAGTACAGTACACCCTTGCTCTTTTTTTTGTTGCCTGAGGGCATTTCCAGTGCGTTATATTAATCTCGCTGACCAATCAACAAAACGAAGACATAATTCCTGATGTCAAGTAGAGATCGAGCTGTCATTATTACACAACACTAAATCTAGTTCATTGTCTTTTTTACTCTATTAGTTATCTTGCTCTATATCATTGCCCTATAATCTTTTCTGGTCAACTCTAAATCTAACAGTCCACAGTAATCCACGAAGCTATAGTGCTTTGATATCACGGAAGATTGTTTGGTATTATATCGGAAGATCCACACTATCTTTCTCCCATATATCACAGTTTGGCACTACGACAACCCTTCAGTAACACAACCCTATCATTTCATGAGGGCGGAACCAATATCAAAAAAACAAGACTGAACGTATCAGGAAATAGGACAAATCACTAAATCCAAGATATTCTTTTCCCCTGCGAGATTATCCGTCAACAGTTTGTCTAACATCAAGCTCACATTATGGCTTCCGAAAGCGACAACAACAATTCACAGACTCAACAGCAAGATTCGGCACAAGTCAATGCTATGCCTGCAACAGCCGCTGCTGTCGTCAGTCCTGACACTCCTAAGAAGTTCCCCAAGGGTGTCGTGTTAGGCAAGGATGGCAAACCGTAAGTTGGATTTTGTCCTTGCACCCCCCGTTCGTTCATTGAAGCTAGTTCATTTTCCACATATTTTCCGCAAATCATGACGCATATAAGCCGGAATAATATCGTGAAAGAAATATGCTCTACCAGATAGGCCCTTTGTATCTTTTCCTCGCCAACATATAGGTTCTTGCTTCATCAATTTTCGGAAGTATTTCCGACCTATCTTCTTCCATTACTAGTATTATATTACAAGCCAAAGAGTCACTAACACTATCTAGTTGCCGTTCGTGCACATCATTTGCTTCATGGGCATCACAAACAAAGTCAACCCTAAAGTCGACTGATGCACCCAAAGCCGTCACTAAAGACTGTCCCCCTGACGTCGAGGCTCTAGGAAGATCATCGTGGACACTTCTTCACTCGATCGCCGCAACGTATCCCGAGCGTCCCTCGCCAGATGAAAAGAGCGACTTGCTATCCTTTGTAAAGCTCTTCTCTAAGCTGTACCCGTGCTGGGTTTGCGCGGAGGACTTCCAGACTTATATTACCCGAGATTCACCCCGGGTTGAGAGCCGCTCTGACTTTGGTAATTGGTTGTGTGGTGCGCACAATGAAGTTAATACCAAGTTGGGTAAGCCGGTGTTCGATTGCTCCAGGTGGGAGGAGCGTTGGCGGACTGGTTGGAAGGACGGACGGTGTGACTAAGTACAGATATGAATGCAGTTTAACTAGTAGTGTCGCCGGTATATATGAATGGTCGTTATGGTCAATCATAAATACGATAAGGACTTTCTACGACTTTATTCATTGTCTTATCCGCCTTTCCTTTTTAGATATCACCTTGTACAACATTTGTATCTATATATCATGATTTATTGAATTCATAATCTCATCTCAAATATTTCGGTGAATGTCTATACATATGTATCAGTAGATATACATATAGATATGTTTACCCATTTAAAATCTTGGATTGGCTATTACAGTGTTTATCAAATTAGTCACAGCCATGAAGATATGGCTAGGTACGCGGCTAGTATGCTACCTCATCATTGTGTTGGATCAAGCACGCCCTTTAGATATTACCAAAGATAGGCATATTATGATCACCCGGCATTCTGTCCATGCAGGTGCGTGCAGTGAAAATCCGAGAAATATGAGGCTCTCTATTGCCGGTGGCACGTACGTTACTCGATCATTCGATGCAATACTTACAGATATAGCATGACATTCAAAGAAGAGATATGTCCTTTAAATACAACTACTATGTACATATACATATACATATACATATATGCATGTATCTATATTCTCAAGGCAGGGGGTGGATGTCACTGTCCATGAAGAAGAAAAAGAGCCGCATGATGTGACTTTTTTGTTTGAAAGGAAATGCTAAAATCATCAATAAAATTCGAGAATATATGTATTGAATAGTACAAAAGTGTATACAATGAGCTGCAATCACATCTACACTTGCTCATCTATCTAGCTGAGCATTTCAGTCAAGCAGCAGCAACATTTTAGTTCTTGTATAAATTCACCAATTGCGGAGTCAGATAGTATAGACGGTATCGCTAGTATTCAGCAACTCTAGCAAGAACAAAAACTATGACGAAATATTAAGAACAGTCAGAGAGAACATAGATAGCTAGCTCTTAGTGTTACCATTTTCTGAGCCAATAATAGAACATGGCAGAAGCTCATGGTTACGATAAAGAGCCGGTTTTCTGGCCCTTGCAATTGAGGCTCTTTTTTCTTTGCCCCTTGTTTACTCAAATTTACGTAGAAGCTCAAGGTCAGGCGAGGGGTCTTAGCTTCCTACAGTGACGAAAATCACACGATATCAACGCCACTAAGATGTCTTTAAAGTGCGGACTTTGCGTTAGTAATCAGCAATACAATCCCTTACCCTTTTTTTTTTTGGTAGGGTCAACTAACAAAACGGTAATATAAGGGAAATATGCGGCTTTGGTTCCTGGTTAAGCCGTACGCAATTCTGTCAAGTCGCAGATTGGGCCATGCAAATATCTTATGATCTTCTGAAGAAGCACATCCAATGTCACAATCGGCATAATTATTGGATAGAACGCTCCAAGGAAAAAGCAGCCATGACTAGCACCGTGATAGCAGCAGGGTTTTATTCGTTTTATCGTCGCTCCCGGAAACACAATGCATAGTTATCAGCTGCTTTTTGTCCCTTTTTGCTATGCTTATACTTGTTTAATACAGATACATATGTATTTAAACCGTAGATTCGCCGAATGTCGGACCTGTACCTTGTGATTCGGTGCTTTAGTGGATTTCACCTGGTTACGATATAACACACGGTCTACTTGAGGCTCGGATATTACAGAGAAAGAGAGAGAAGCCAGAGTAGACGAGGATACATGCCAGTTCGGGTCATCGGCTTACTATTCTGCTTGATGAGCTTCTCTTGATGGGCTATGGATAGCCCGCACTAAGAATCTACAGATATAGTACGACTAGTGCTCGACGGAGTCTCGGCTTTTTACCGAGCATAACATAACAAAACGAAAGGAGCCCTCGATTCTGCATTCTGTGACAATGCAATAGAGAATGGTAAAGGCCACGAAGCAGCTTCATCTACAAGGCGCAGACGATGCCGGCGCAAAGAAGTGAACACGAAGAGGCCCTCTTTCATGTATGAGATAGATCACATAATTCTCGGAGCAGAGTAGCAAAAAAATCAGCTGTTGTAACGCAGTGCTGGCACAGTTTAGGCCCAGGCTTTCCGCCAATGCCCTTGAATGAATTCCGCTTGGTGTGCTACTACATAGCAGGGGGCGCCCTCGCTTAAGTCACTCACCTTATTTTATGAACTCACAGTCGACTCACCTCACCTCATCACTATCTCAGTGTATACATATCTGTATGTGCACCTCACCTCATTACTTACCGTGCCATCTCAGGGCTCAGGGAGTTCCATCGGGAGCCTAGCCAGCGAGAGCCAAGAGGAATGGATATGATGCATCCAGAGCAGAGCAGATCTTGCTGCGTGCCATTTCAAGGGAATCGTCTAGCGGTGCATCGCCCACGGCCGGATGGGGGTGCATCTGCAAGCATCATTCCATTCGCATCAATTGGGAAATCATGGAATTAGAGCGTCCAAAGAGGATGACAGGCCGCCCGGCAGCTATGAGACCTGTAAAAGTTGCTGAAGGAAGAGAGATAAAAAAACGTGTAAAGTAATACTACGAGACGTTCCCTTGAGCGAGAAACAAAAGAGGCAATCCACTCTATCTTCGCACGACCGCTTTCTAAGTAGTCCAGGCTATAGTCTAGGCTGGCCCTGCATGAGTTCCTAGTTCGAAAGTCGTTCGTTTTACTGGGACCACGCCAGAACGTCCAGAGAAGACCAGCCTAGGCCAGCTCACGAACGTACGTCCTTGCAAATCCATGGTCGCAGTCGATAGCATCAGTGAGTATTGGGTATTGTATTGTGTTTTGCTGTGCTGAGCACTATACGGAGCAGAACAAAAAAAATAGATTTTACTCTATTTTATTTTTTTAATTGTCTGGCATAATTTCTCGTCGACGTAATACCACTTACGGCCCACATGTAGAATTGTCACTCCTATAGATACGGCTCAGTATCATAGAATCCTCTTAGCCTCTCATTGTATAAAAGCCCCGAGGAGGTGCCTTAAAGTCTGGTGTTAATTCTTGCTATTCTCGCCACTCACTTCTTCTAGTCTTTCAAGACATTAACAAGCTCTTTCCTCTCTACTATTCTGTCTCTTGTCACCTAACAGTCCAGATACTGATATAAAGCCCCTCCTCCCCCCATTCCCCATCCCTACTTTGTCTATCTTGTTCTGCTTTGGTCGATCCATTCCAGAGCAATCATCCATCACCAACCAAACTCATCAACAGCAAACACTCTTCTTCCCATCTTCACCATGGAAGCCTCGTTTGAAAAGCCCATCACCGTGGCCGAGTACCTCTTCATCCGCTTGAAGCAGCTTGGCGTCAAGTCTGTTCACGGTCTGCCTGGTGACTACAACCTGCTGGCCCTCGACTACCTGTTGGAATCCGGCCTCAACTGGGTTGGTAACGTCAACGAACTGAACGCTGGTAAGTCTCATACCATTTCTTTTGCATGACAGCTTCACCTATCTCTGTTTACGAGTCTCTCTCCTATTTACCAGCCGGAGTTTCTCATTGGCTGTATACATGCAACTTTCCGTATGCGGAAGCGCTCCTTCCGGCCATCCCAGCCAACATGCCCCCGCTTTTTTTCGGCCCCACTCATCCCGATCCGATCGCTCTCTTGCTGACTTATCTCTCTCCCTTCTATAGCCTATGCCGCCGATGGCTACGCCCGTGTTGCTGGCCTGTCGGCTCTCGTCACCACTTTCGGTGTCGGTGAGCTTTCTGCCATTAACGGTATTGCCGGTGCCTACTCCGAACACATTCCCATCGTCCACATCGTCGGTTGCCCGTCAACTATCTCGCAGCGCTCTAACCAGCTGCTGCATCACACTCTGGGCAATGGCGACTTCAAGGTCTTCGAGCACATGAACGCCCATGTCTCGTGCCACGTTGCTAACTTGACTGATGTCGTCTCTGCCCCTGCCGATATCGATCTGGCTCTGCGCCAATGTGTGCTTCTCTCTCGCCCCGTCTATATCATGCTCCCGACTGATCTAGTCGAGAAAAAGATCGACGGTGCTCGTCTCGACGTGGCCATCAGCACTGCTGAGCCTGTCAATGACGTCGACACTGAGAAGTACGTTGTTGAGGAGTGCCTCAAGTACATCCACCGCGCCCACAGACCCGTCATCCTAGTCGATGCTTGCGCTGTCCGCCACAACGTTCTCCCCGAGGTCCACGACCTGCTTGAGATGACCAAGTTCCCTGTCTTTGTCACTCCTATGGGCAAGTCTGCCGTCAACGAGACTCATCCTACTTACTGTGGTGTCTACGCCGGTGATGCCTCCAAGCCCCAGGTGAAGGAGCTTCTCGAGAGCTCTGATCTGATTCTATCCATCGGCTCTCTGAAGTCCGACTTCAACACTGCTGGCTTCTCTTACCGCACATCGCAGCTGCAGACTATCGACTTCCACAGCGACAGCGTTGTTGTCCGCTTCTCTCAATACCCTGGTATCAGAATGAAGGCTGTTCTCCGCAAGATTATCGAGCAGATTGACACCTCTAAAATCTCAGCCACTTCCCTGCCCCCAGCCACTCCAGAATCTGAGGAGGAAACCACTCAGGTCATCACTCAAGCCTGGTTCTGGCCTCGCGTCAGCGGTTTCCTGAAGGAAAACGATGTCGTCATCACCGAGACCGGTACCGCCAACTTCGGTATCTGGGATACCAAGTTCCCCAAGGGCGTCAAGGCCCTCTCCCAGGTTCTCTGGGGTTCTATCGGTTGGGCTGGTGGTGCTATCCAAGGTGCGGCTCTGGCTGTCAAGGACTACGGCCTGCCTTCCCGCTCAATTCTGTTCATTGGAGACGGTTCCTTCCAGCTGACTGCCCAGGAGTTGAGTACCTGCATCAGACTGAACCTGAAGCCCATCATGTATGTATATCTCCTTCACTACATCGATTTTCACAGTACGCTTTGCTAACATATTATCAACAGTTTCGTCATTTGCAACGACGGATACACTATCGAGCGTTACATCCACGGCGAGACTGCCACTTACAACGACGTCAACAACTGGCACTACAAGGATCTAGTCAAGGTCTTCTGCGGTACCGAAGACAACTCCAAGACCTACCAGATCAAGACTCGCGATGAGCTCGAGACTCTAGTAGCCGACGAAGAGTTCCAGGCTGCCAACGTCCTGCAGTTCGTCGAGATCTACATGCCCAAGATGGACGCTCCCCGTGCCATGATCATGACTGCCAGCGCCTCCGCCAAGAATAACTCTAGACTGCAGTAAAAAAAATTGCTCATATTGTATTCCCGAACTAATTCTTAACAGTTCTTCTTATCTGTTGCACTGCTCATAGGCGTTTGTTCTTAGAGGGTTTTGTTTTGTTTTCTTCCGTTTGACTCATTCTTCTTCATTGTTGTCTTTCTTCTCTTGTATTATGATCTGCGATGCTCTTTTTCTTTTCTTCACTCACAGCGTTACATTGTACCATTTACCACTACTAAACATCTTCAAAGCTCATGGTCATTGGAATAGTTTAGCCACCACTAGAACTCTCTACTCACTCATTATCTTTCATTCCAATTCTATTTTTCGATCAACAGTTCTGATAAAAATACATCTATATATATAAAAAATAACCCTAGCTTACAATTTTATCGCCAAATGCACGTGATATATAAGATCCACTAAAATTTACTTTCATTTTGCGACAAGAACTTGTTCATCGCGAAACTGACGTTATTCTTGCGACCAATAAAATCTGCAAAGTCCAATTCTCAGCGCGTAACTTTCTTCCATTCTTGTTTTATTCTATTTTTGTCGGCAATTCTAGCATAAATCAAACTTTTTCCCAGCGACATTTTCTCTTCTGTTCCAATAGTAATAACAATAATGGGTGGCGGCGCTAAGAGAAAGAACGGCCCCAGCGACGGCCGTGGTGGTTCGTCGAAGAAGAACAAGGTAAACCCCTCTCTTATGCTCTATGATATACTGTTATTAGAACTGAAATACGTTCAAAGACTCATCAATAGCCAGTAAAACACCATCTAACATGTTCGTATAGGGCTCACACCAGGGCAGATGGCAGACGCCTCATCAGAAGGCCAAGATGGCTAGCCTGGCCGTTATGGGCAACCGTGTAGATGCTGGAGACATCGGCATCTGGGTCACATGCCAGCGCAAGCTAGAGAGGAAGGCCATGAATGAAATGATCGCCATCTGCGACGAACTATGCGAAAAGCTCTATGGCATCGCGCCCCCCAAGGAGGAAGATGATAGGCCAGCGCAAGTCGCAAAGCCTACTAGCGAGGACTCGGAAGAAGAAGAGGACGACGATATCGAGCTTGCCATCAGAAAGGAACTTGAAGGCATGAAGCCCTCGCGCGACGCCAACGGCGTGTCTAAGCCGCCAAAGAAGCCTACGCGCACTGCATTCCTGCCCGTCAACTTGTCCTGTGAATCTGTGTTTTTCATCCGCACATATAGCCCCGTTGATCCCGTCCAATTAGCACTGGCAATCTGCGAAGACGCACGTACTTGTAGCTCTCCGCGTGGGCGTAAGTCACGCTACGTCAACCGTCTGACGCCTGTTACTAGCACGGCCAAGGCGACGGAGGCGTCACTGGTTAGTCTTTCGCGACAGGTGTTCAAGCCGTTCTTTAAGTTGAGACCGGAAGAGCAGAATGAACAACAGCAAGAACACCAAGAAGAAGGCGTAGAGGGAGAGAACAAGGAAGGTGAATCGAAAGAGACTGGCACTGAGGAAACACAAGTGGAAGATACCAAGGCTGAAGAGAAAGCTCCCGAAAATGCGGATGAGCCTATAGAGGAGATTGCGCATATTGATCTGCCTGCGCACTCGGTAAGTAAAGTGATTCGGTTACTTTGAGAGGCCTCTCGAAGCTGACTTTCCCATTGTCCTCCTTGACAACATCTCTGCATGACAAAATGATTCAGCTAACACTCGGGCTTCCGCCTAATTCTCATAGTATGCGATTCGTACTGCTAAGCGTAACCACAACACGCTATCTACTGATACTGTCATCAAGAGAGTCGCTAGCCAAATCAGCCTACCGCATAAAGTCAACCTGACCAAGCCAGACAAGATGGTACTGATCGAGTTGTTCCGGGTACGTATATCTCTCCAGTTCCCCCACTCACACACAATACCCAGAATATCACATGTTATTACCCAAAACCCTCCAGCCCAATCCCTCCTATGCATCGACGTCATTACTTGCCGAGACTTTATATATAAAAAAGCTTCATAAAACACCCATCCCATGCGTTATCAGAAAGGCAATGCTATCTCTCTGTTCGTCTAAAGGCAATCCGATTCCGAACCGATAGAGGAAGAAGTGCTTTGCATCACGTCGTATCACCTCGTGCTGTTTTGTCTCTCTCTCGCCTATCAATCACAAATTGGGTGTTTTCTTGTCTTTTGACTTTACCCAACTACAAGCCATCTACCTCTATGGAACCTAAACGAACGAGTAGACACGTTATCTTTCTTTCTTTTTTGCCTTTTTCCTCCTCTATCAGCCGAATTTATATCACCTTCAAGTCATATTATTTTCTTGCACTAAGAGGTCGCTGTCGTCATCGTTCGTCGTGGCCGCACACCCTCCATAAATTTTCTCGGTTATGCAAGCTCGCTTGATTCTTCCCTTTCTGGGATCTATGTTGCCTCGCTTACAGGAAGAAAAAAACAAAAGTGCAAAAAAAACACACAAGTCGAAAAGTAGTCAAACTTGACGACATAAGCAAAATAAAGAAAGAGAGAAGAAGGAAAAAAGAAAACACATCCAATATTATTACACAAGGATGTTTTCATACCACCAATAGAAGAGAAAAAAAGACGCCTCAACAACTATGATAGAGCTATCAGCAACCACAATCCTAGTTCACTACCGTTCTAGAATGGCATATAACTAACACGTTTTCTCTATTTTTGTAGAACATCGCTGGTGTATCAGTGGTCGATGGCGCTGACTTTGAGCGTTTGAAGAAATTCAACCTGGACTCAATCTATAAGATGGCACTCGATGAGGCGGCAACCAACAGGAAAGCTGATAAAGAAGCTCAATCTACGACGGAAAGCCAGGAAAAGGAGGCTGTGGCTATGGCTGTGCCAGTGACTACTGCCGAGGAATAATAGGGGGAAGAATAATAAAGTACACAAGAATATGAGGAAGAAAAAGTAGCTACGAACCAAGAAAATATTCCCGAGAGTGTCACGGCAGAAAAAGAGACGACGTTGTAAAATTCAAGATGGAAGCTTAAAAAAAAAAGGGCAATATTCTTTGTAGGTCCTTGGAGGCTTATGCCTTTGTAGAGCTATCATAATCGTCAGTGAAGGCGGGACATGCATATACTAGGAGGCGTTTTTGTTGGCTGTTTATAAAATTCTAATTTGCCCATATATCTGTACTAGGTTTATAAACTTCTAACCGATGAGAACAAAAATATTTTCCATGAAAAGTTCTTCAATCTATTATCGTTAAAATGTGTGAATAAAATTAGGTGCCTATATAGTATACAACTTTCTTCATAGCTCTATAGTTCCATAAGATTAATGAATAAAAAAAAAAAAAGTATACGACTTGAATTTCTACATCAATCTACATAGACAAGTATCAGTAAGCCACTCTCACTTTTTCTATCCAACTTCGCCCAACTACGCCTTTTTCATGCTAGAGTGAATTCTCTTCTCTTTTTCCATCATGTTCCATCACCAAGAAGAAGATAGGAATGAAAAACCAAGTGGGAAACCGGAAACGGGTAGCGGAGATAGGGACAGGGACAGTAGGAGTCTATATGGCCACGTCAACCATTCTCACATTCCATTAATGTCTCAAGAAATCGCAGGAAGATCAAGACAACACAATGCAGTCGGTTCCTTATATCTAACTTAGTTTCTTTCGTGAGGGGAGAGAGGGGAAAAGAGATAGATAGGAGGTCAAATGAACTCTCTAATTACAGTTTCTAATGTGGCCTATTCTTCCCTAACTTTTTATTCAGTGAACTACAGCAATATTTTCTTAAAAGCTATGCCTAGGGCCAATGTCTATTTGGGGTTACATAACTTTATGCAAATATATGCCTATAGTTATTTAGGCTTGAAATTAAGTTTATAGCAGAGATACAAAGTAGCAACAAACAAATCTGGAAAAATCAACTAAGCTTACTGACTGCCGTGGTATTATTGCATGTTGAACGAGATTAGAAGTCCACTGCACATTTCAATAGAAAACATTTCAGTCAAAGGCTCCAGTAAGTATGTAGTAGAAAAACAAGTATTTGATATAATTCGGTTAGAGGTGTCGGTACTTTGAGACTCATGAGTCCATATTGTCGACGTACGCCCGTAACGATATGCATCTGCTAGTTATCTATCCCTAAAGAACACTAGTTTGCGATGCCAGATCACATGCCAGGAGTAAGAACATCAAATGTGTTCAGCTTCAAGATATCGATGAACTTGCTAAACCCTCTCTCTCATGCTCGGTTATCAGCTAGCCTACTGGAAGTTGAATATATAAGACCTAAAAGAACAATATGCCTATTCTTTTTTGTTGTTGGGGAAAGTTTAGTATAGGGTTGGTTAAAAGGCATATATGATAACATCATGTTACAATAAACTGACTGTATCATCAGATTCTTCCCAAGTACGGAAAAATTGGGCTGTAATATGTATAGTTGTATATGGTGTGATTAAGTGTTTGTCTTGGAAAATGAAAATTACGCTACAACTCACACCATATTTGTATGTTAGAAACGCAAAGACTATACCTCGGTCTATATTCTATAGCAAACTATTTCTAGCATGTGTATATTACCCTAGACATAAGCTATACAAACAATTATACTATGGCCAGATATCTGGTGATCAACCGATCCAACCGGTGTCTTATTTTAGGAGAGATCCCTTACTTGGTGATTGGCGATTCGTAATAGCCTCGTCTCGTCTACAAAAAAAGAAAATGCTACGATCAAGAGAAACTATAAAAGTAAACGTAAACATGTAACGTTCCAGCAATCCAGATACGATCTAGACGGTTAGACCTAGGATGATGGTTATGTAGCTATGAGCCAAAGTATGGAGGCATAGACTAGGAAAAGAAAAAGGGCAGAGTGCAGGGCTATTAGAACGTTTTAGTAGCATCAGGTATCAGATCTGAATAATGATAATGAGGTAGTAGACGAGCTAGCAGGATAGGAGATGTAACCAGAAAAAAGGTGATGCCACCAACGCCGTGATTGGCAGGCTATAAGCTTCGTAAAGGTGTGGTATCGGTTCGGATCAGATTATATGTACCGGAAATCCGGGTCGGAAGGAATGAGAAAGGTAAGAAAAGAAAAAGGCCGGCATGATTTGGATAATATCCATACATCTAGTTCGTTCTAGGAGCTGACCGGGTCTAACTACGATAGTAGTAGTTTAACGAGAGATGTGCTCATATTCTCAAAGTTCCGTCCATTGGTGTCTAGAAATTGCTCATAAGCGAGGGAATGGGCGATAAAGTACTTCTAGCGGAGAATGTGTGAAGTAATAATACCATATTGAAATGTGATGCCTGATTGCAAGAAATGACAGGCTGAAAGATGTTCGTGGAAGATATAAACAAATTTCAAGTTCAATATTTCTGTAATTGGTATGAAAATTCAACTTCTATGGCTTCATCTTTTTGGTACAAGTATATATACCTATCTATACATGTAAGACCAACCCTTGTACTCTCTTTGTTTATAATGCTGACTAGAAGATTTGGCAGATCTAGAAGAAAATGACTAAGGCACAGTTCTCACAATCAAATAGTAAGAAAAGGTCAGAGACTAGATTTTTTGTTCTCGAAGAGATGTATTTTGTATTTGGTATGACAAAGTCGTACTGTACTAAGATAATGGAAATAATGCTGATAAAATAAAATAATAATAAAATGGCTTGCGTTGTATTTTGGTTTTGGGTTATTCGGGGCTATTCCGCTTTGGGACATTTTTGACGAGAAAGCAGGTGCCGTCTTTTTTTGTTATTTGATCTTAGCGCAAGATAAAATAAGGAGATCCCGACTTATAAAGGCTTATTCTACGACTTTGATGGCCAGGCTAAAGATAAATACTGTAGCCTAAGTAAAATCATGAATGTGTCTACTAATATAGATTATTCTGTTGGGCAGCAATATCTAACTCGCACTAAAAAATCCGAGTATGATAGATTCGGTAGCTACGTTAAGTAATTCATGAATGGAGCTAATTTTTTTTTATCTAAACGCTGCAGTACAGTCTGTTCATCCTTAGGGTTGAATAAAGCTGTTGATCGATGTCTTGTCTTGACGAAGCCACGTTGGATGTTCTAAAATGGGATGGAATAATTTCAAGCTCGCTTAACCACTCTCTGAACCTGCCTACTTAGAACCATTCATTCCACTTATTAAATGCTTTTCTTTCCTTGGGAAATTGGGGACGGGTTGCTTCAATTTACAGCTATGTTGATTTCTAGCCATAAACCCTTGTCCTATCACTTCTTACCAGGATTCTCTCCTCTTTGTTGTTGGTTCTCTAGTGAGAGCGGAACTAAACTAACAAGTGCGGAAAGAAACCTAGCAAAAGCAGCTAGGAAGGGTTGTCAAGGAGGGGAATAACAAGCGATGGGGCAAGTGGTCGAGCCAACTGTGTTGACTAGTAAAGTAACTAATATAGCCGGAATATGAAAGATAATCATACCGTTACCTGAACCGAACGGTGGCCACTGTCCTCTAATGATAATAATTATAAAAAATTAACAGTAACCTTTTTGTTGTATTTATGAGCACATATTGTATCAATTTTACGTAGTTGTATCTAGTATTTGGCAACTAGTTCCAGTATACTGGTCGACTTACCCTGAGAATGAAACAATCGCCCAGCTCATTCCAAAAGCTCGTTTTCCTAAACTAGGATACATGTAACTGGAACTGTGCTATTATTGATCGGTGACTACTATGGAACCTCTCGGAAATAAAAGATGGACCTTCAGGCTTACATTTTCGTGAGAGAGGCCCATTGTGGTAAACGGTATGCATAGCTGATGGTATTCACATGTACAGATACTCTCTACACCGAATGAAATCATACTACTAGTATAAATTATGTAATCTTTGGCTTCAACTTGCGTCAACTATAAAACTATGCCACGTCTCCTTTGTCTAGTGCCAAGAAAATTGCACATCATGCCTTGACTTGTTACCTTCCATACATGTATGTATATGATTCGGCCCAATTCCGCAGTATTTTTGTAATATTCTTCCTAGGCTCGTCTAAGCGGAAAGAAACAATGAGATATATTTCTACCTTGTAGTAAAAAGCGGCTAGGCTCCGTTCTTCTGCAAGCGAGACTCCTGCATATTGTCACTAATAACATTTCTGCTAGTACTAACGACACGATATCTTAATAAGAACAATGTCAAGAGGATGAAAGGGAATCAGGAGGGGGATAAATAATGAGGCGTCCAGGTGAAGGGGCTAACAAAGCCTGAGCCCGGACCGGAATGGTAGATCAGGATCCGTATTATTGATCAGGGAACTATATCAACGGGCCGTAAGAGAGAGTAAAAGCTTAGTATCGAAAGCATAGATACTGGCCCAAAACGCACGCAAGTTTCGTGTATTATTGCAATTAGTCAACACTGATGAGAATAGACCTGCAACATAAACTAACAATAGGAATTCCAAAGCATAGAACTATACATAATCCTATTCGCTTGTTTGCGCCCTATTGCGTAACACCAACCGTCTTTTTTGGATTCTTTTCTTCTGTTTTCTCTTGCGTTAGTGCACCACGCTCAAGCTTTTGATCACTGAGCTCGGGGCTATCTTCGAACATATGCTGTTTTTCTTAGATTCGTCGATGATACGATATGGCCGAACAATTCTAGAAAGAAGAGTGATGGATGGGGCTTATACTATGCTTGATAAAAACGCTTGGGGGATATTGTGAGAAATATGCATGTTAAACGGAAGCTGAAGTTGGGAATGTCAAAAAGCAAAAAAAAGACGCAAGAAGAGAACAAGGGATGTTCTTATTAGGGTATTGAGGAAGGCTTGATATGATCCATGGCGTTGGATGCTTCGCTTGTATTCTGCCCGACTTATGGGAAAAGGAAAGCCGGCTAACCTCTTGGAAAACCGAGCCTAAGATGAATTATATAATCTGCAGATTCAGTCATATGGAAGGCACTAGACATGCATGTAATCGATAGGATTAGTGAACGCTATACAGATATACAGATACAGAGTATGTACAGATGCAAATATTGGTGCTTCTTGTTTCCTTGTACAGGCTATTTCCGTCAACATTAGTTCATGAAGGCCAGGAATGACTAACATGAAAGAGGATATAAGCACGTACATAAACAAATACATGTATACAAATATATACCAGAAAGTGCTATAAGCGCGGCTCTAGCGCAGTTTAGAGATTCATGTTTAACGATTTAGTTAACTAGTCAGTCTTTTATCTATTTATTCTGGTACCCTAGCGTCTTCGGGAAGCGCCTCCTTGAAATCTTCTCGAGTTAGTGCTTGTTGTAGATGCATAAAGGGAAGATGGGCTCGACCCATGAAGGTCTCAGTGCGCGCTGAACTGTTGTTTTTTGATCTTCTTTAGTATGAAGTTGTCATCTGATGCTGCGTTCAAACCATGGCCTCTGGGATTCTTTCGTTATTCCCTTTCATCTCCTTAACATCGACGCTAGCCGAAAGGGAAATAAACGCCAGGACTTTAACGAGAAGATGGCGCTCTGTTAGAAAAAGACTGGACTAGGATGCTTAACTGGACGATGCATGCCATCTTGCTCACACTAAGGGCACATTCGTTAATACGTTTATAGCGAAGGGCAAGGCCCAACCAAGCCTTAGCATACCAGTAGTATCTTGAGTGTTCTTAATGACACGACCAATCATTGGCTAGACAACGCCGTGTTGTAATCATACTTATACCGGTATCATTCGGCAGCTTGTTCTCTTAGCTTGGCTGCAATACGCTCATTTTGTCTCCTTTGTCTCTTCTGACGTCTGAGAGTCAGGCTAAGAAAGTTTTACTTTATGTATCACTGCCACTGCTGCTGCTATTTCGAGACTGGATATTTACTTTTTGTCCGATTTGTCGTACCTTCCGTCGAGAGCGGCTTCCGACAGCAGCTTCCCGATTGTGTTTGCGCCTACCGATTCAAGAACGAGGCTGCAATAGAACTCAACATCATATCTCTCACTGTTTTCTCTCTTCAGCCCTCTTCGCCGTGGCTGACTGTTTGCCTTTGCACTTTGGTAAATCTTTGTTTTTTTCCTTGAGGCGTTCTTTGTGTGTCCGTTGCGTTGGCGGCTTTGTCTTGCTTTGATGAAACTCCGTGCTTGGAGAAGATAGACACTTTGCTGTGCTATACTGAACACGGACTGACTGCACCATATCATCGTCTTCTCGTTGGGCTACACTATATAGACTGTACGGGATAGACAGGCTCTCCGAACCGCTGCTCGAGGCTTCTTGCTTCTTGGGTTTGCCGTGCTGCATTCCTAAGCAAGTTGAGCGTCACGATTCGCCGTGAAGGTGCCAATCTTTGAGCACAATTGCTGGCGGGCTAGATGACTAGATGATTGCTGCCAATAGACGTCACTCTGTCACCCCGCCATTTCGAATAGATAGACCCTGGAGATTTTGTGTGCTTGTCCACAACCTGTGTGTTCTTATGATAGCGCTACAATAAGCTATCCAGGCCGCCTGTTTGTACTGCTGCTGGCGTATTTATGCCTCCCCAGCCTGTGGTAGCATAGAGGCACTTCTGGAGCTGCACAGTCCCAAGTTTACTACTCTCTACACACGATTGCGGCCGAGACTAATAGTTGCTGTCTGCCATAGAGACATCGGGCCTTGTCCTTGTCTCGATTGGGTCGGCCAAGATTTTCCAATTTCTTACGTATCGATCGGCGTTCTAAATACTCTCTGTTCGAGCATACAGATACAAACATACCGGTAAGTGGTTTGTTATAATTTCTCTGAGCCCCCTCCCCGACTCATCAAGTCATTCATGGCCACTGGGTGGTCATAGACGACGTCCCTGTACAATAGTTTTGCACCCCTTCCCTGTTTGCCCTACATCAGCCTCCACCATTACTGGCTTTGCCATCACTTTCACTCTAGTTTGGAATGCTATATGCCGACTTGACCAAGCTGGTCTTGTCTACTAGGTAGGATTGGCTGGGCCTCGGGTTACTGCATCCGCGTCCGTGTCCACGTCGCCCTCTGTCACTATAGAAGTCTTGGTGGCAGTTGTAATTGTGGCAGTAGTATTAGCAATATTAGCAATATAGCAATAGAAGTTGTGGAAAATTATACGGCTCTGTGCTGCTGGCGAGTAACGTAATTTAGCCTTCGCCAGACAACAACATTTCAAACTGCCTTTTCCAAGTTCCGTCTTTTGAATAATAGTCCGTCCTTTCTCACTTGTCCACTTCGACTGCCACTCTCTATAGACCGCCCCGAGCCTCGAATTCCGCTTTCCTCTTCTTCCTAACGCTGTCTCTTTTCTAGCCTTGACCTTGATTGCAACCTGGCCAAGTCAAGACCCGCTCAGGCCTGATCTAAGTTACCGACTCGCTCGCTTATAAACATTTCGCGAAGTAGGCATCGCTTCTACTGTTCCTCTACTGCTAAGGCGGAGCTAAGAACCCATTTGCTTCCCTATATTGCCATTCCAGACTAGTCCGTCGCTTGCTCACAATCCTTCTCTTGACCTCACCTTCATCACATAACCTATCCCATAATCAATTGGCCTAAGAAAGCTAGTGAGGGCCAGCTGAAGGCCAATGTGCATGAGTTCCAAAGACTTCTTTTTGCCATGGTTCGGACGATCTGATTTGATAACAGACACCAATACTCTAGGCACTAACTTTTATCTCACTGTCTTTTCGTTGCTTCTTCTCGGCTAGCATTTTCTGGCTCGTCTTTGTTGAAAGAGCCGTTTATGGTGTGAATGGCCCTAGTCGTCTTTATCATTCATCGTTCATATATTGGCTCTGCTTCCATCCTTTTTTCACCGTCCGCTTCATCTCAATCAAGCATACAGCACTGCGTTTTCCTCTGTTTCCACGCTCCTATACTCACCTAATTTACTGTTTGGAACTCGGTTTGGGTTTTGGAAGGCTTCATCGAAAGACAGCCCGAGAAACAGGTTGAATCTCCTGTTGTGTCGTGGATTTGCTCTAATCTCTCAGCCATCACTCATTGCTTTCTCTGGTCGAGGCCTGCTCTTTTTATTCTTATACCCTTCTGCTTGTCCTGTTTTATAAGCGCAATTTGCTTTGCTTCCGCCTTCATCTAATGCTGTCTCTGATTTTCCCTAGGCTTCATCGTCACATAGCTCTGTTGTACTCGCCTATCCTCGCGTAGAGAGCGCCACACTTAAGTTTTGTACGACATCACCTCAAGACGGTACTCGCACCTTGTATCTGGGCTAGAAAGGACCAGAACACTGCCTGCTCATCAGTCAGCTATTACGTCGACGTTGAGTTTGACTTGTGTAGACTGAATTTCTACTTGGTATCATGGTGGATGTATGAAGTTCGTGTCGACTAACACTAGATCTAGCTTCGCGAAAGCTAGTCTGTTGTCACACATCTAGCTTGTTAATCTCCAGTAACAACCAAGTTGTTGAGCCTTCACTATCGAATCTCCAAGGTACTGCTGTCATCGCTGCTCTAGAATCGCGTCTCACTGTTTCGCTACGGCATATGGAATCTGTACTTACAGGTTGCCTACTCCGACTACTCTGTTTGTTGCCCTTTCTTTTGCACTGTCACAAGCAACCTTTCACGAAAAGAAATGCCCTTCGGATAAGCCTACCCACACTTACTGTCTCTATCGGCGCTCTCATCACTATTGCAGAATCACTAGATACACAACTGTTTCTAAACATAGTTGTTGCTACTTCTCAAACACTGGAAGAGCTGCTCGCAACAAGTAGCATCCGTCCTTTGCATTGGAAGGAAACGATGCTGGTAGCCTTGATACCACAGTGTGATACCAACGTCAATCCCAAACATTGAGAGCGAATTGATGCTTTGGTACTTGCCTCCTTCTCGGCTACTATCACCTGTCTACCCAACTTAGAGGCTTCTACTACATCATCTTTTTTCTTTGAACTTAGCTTTTGATATTGTTCTATCTCCAATGTGTGTCTCGCCAAATAAGAACTCCGCACAGAAAAAACTGGCTTCACCCTCTCCACCGATATTGACTGGCTCAACCTCTACTGTGGACTCTCCGTCTTTGCCAGAAAAAAGTAATTTTACAGACTCAGACCACGGTTCCGCCTCGTTCTGTTCTCTCGCCTCTCAGGACGTCACTGCGGAACCTGTGCCGCACCAAAGCTACTCGTCATCATATAGGGATATAGTTTCCTTGTCATCACATTTGGAAGCGGAGACCCCCCCCGCAATCACTACCATTGTCATCGGTTACTACCACAGCGCCAGTGGCTGGCTCGTCATTTCATTGTCGTCAGCCCACTCTTGACCCTGGCCCAGTCTCTATCTGTGCTTCGCCTGAAGTCGTTACGCTGTATCTCTCTGACTCGTCTGCAAAGGCTAATTTGCAGGCTCGGGACCAGGCCGAGCCTAAGCTTGTGACCGCGTTCGAGCGAGAGCCTACACAGGCCTCAGGGTCTGCATGCACTGGATCATCTACGTCTATCAACAACGACAATAGATCTGATAGTACCGACAAAACCACTACGTCTATATCGACTCCGATCAGCAGTGCAACTACAGTAGACCCTGCCTCTGTGAAGAGTATTGGAAGTGTTACCGAATGTGTCTTGGTTTCTGCTGATTCTGCCTTCTCGTCTTCTGCTGTCTCACCCATCTCGCCCCGACTAACAAACGAGCAGACACAACCACCATTACCTAAGCCTGTTCTTATTAGATCACCTGCCGACGTCGAGCTTGCTATAACTCGTGTGCTTGCCAACGCCACCGTGGAAAGCTGCCGCTGGCTTCGCTTGAGCCATCCCTTTCATACCATATTCGACGCTGAAGTAGATGGTTCACAAGTCTTTGTAGCCGTCGGTCCCCCTGATATGAATTCAAGCAGTCTCCTCCGTGCTGAGAAGCTCTCTTTAGAGTCTGAAGCCGCACTTTTAAGTTGGATCTCGGAATGCAAAGTAGATCTTAATTCTTTACCGCCATATTCAACACCGTCGTCTTTTTCTACTTTATCAGCATACCAATCCTCTTCTGCTACTTCTTCGACAGCACCTACACCACGGCCTATGCCTTCTCATTATACCCAGTTACGATCTCCTTCGCCATCATCATCTAGACACCTCGATACCAACTCAAAATTCGTTGCTACATCTCCTTCTTCGTATCCATACTCTAGTCAATCCACCGTTTATACTGAACAATACCACGAATCTCACGATAACTTAAACTATACTACGACATATTCATTTTCCAACCCCATATACGCTCGTCAGCATCCATCGCTTGACGCTTCACAATCTTATTGGCAAAATCAACAAGCTACCCTGCAGGCTCTATCATCGCTGCAATCTTCTCCTCATTCTTCACCTTCGCCCCCAATGACGCCCATGTCACCACAATTATATCACTCGCCAACACCACAAGCAGTGTCACTCAACTATCCCTCAACCATCGACTCTAGTCTCCACTCTATGTTTCCCGTGCTTCTGTTCCATGGTCGCCCCCATTCTGATGTACCCTTACAGAAGGCTTACAATATCATGAAGAGACCTAGAGGCTCAGTTATTGCAACCATGAGCCCAGCTTTGTCACCGGCGGAACGCAAGAGCGTTGACTTTCAGTTAGGCACGATGCTTCGCAAGCTTTGCAACCTCCAATCACCTACTGGCCAGTTCGGACCTGTAGCAGATGTTCTAAACGGTTCGTTACAGCAATCACGATTTTGCTTCAGTGGGATGCCGAACTGGGCTACAAGCTCTTGGGATATCGCATTCCATCAACTACTGGAGGGGGCTTTACGAGACGGTGAAGATCTGTTCATCAACCTCCCATTCAACAACATCCGTAGCAATATCCAGCGGTTCTTACCAATATTAAGGCATGTCACCCGCCCAAGTTTGGTGTGTGTGGATGCTGGTGCTGATGGAAACACATTGGTGTCTCGGGAAGAAGATACGTCTTTTATTCCATCTTCAGATCAGCAGCTATATTCTGCCCAACTATCTACCAGTGAAGCTAAATCGCGCATAATAGCCCGCGGAAAGAGCACGAAATCACGAAGGACCTCACAAATCGGCCAATCAAGTTCACCAGGCCAGGCTGTATCTTCACTCAGCCCATACGACTCTGTTATCACTGTCACAGGACTGGTAGATTGGAGTATGTGCTTTTTTGGTGATCCTCTATTTGCCGAAGTCTTTAGCAACCATCCGTCAACAGACCTCTTGGAAGGTTTCAACGATAATGCCACCCAAGGGGGTTCAACTCTGGGAATGGAGCATAACATGTCACTACCCACGATGCAACAACACCTGACCACATGGTCAAGCTTAGTAGAAGATAGACGCAACGTCCATGTCCGTCTGCTTCTTTACGAGTGCTATCACGCCATCTCTCGCATCACGGCGCAATTTGCCCGACCACGAACTGCGAATACAACAGCTGAAATGGCTGCTCGCAAGCGGTTAATGGCTGCCATTTCAAAGCTCAACTCTCTCGATGACCACGGCGCACCCCTTCAACTAGGTTCTGGTGGAATCACGGCGACGACACCTACTCGCTCGAGTATTTCAGCCACACACCGAAGGCCCAGCGGTGAGATGTCTCCTGCTAAGAGGCCGAAGTCAATTTCAAGTGACGATGCACTTGATCTTGAAACTGGGACTCCATCGTTTGCTTCGTCACGACCTTCAAGTTCGCAGTCAAAATCACAATCACAGTCATCACAAGTTCCGGTTCAGATGTTTACACATTCCGCATCTTCATCGACGTCATCGATTCGTTATCATTATAGCCCATGATGTCTATTGATCACTGCTTCAACTTGATGATCTACTATTTTCATATCCATCGTCTATTTTCATGATAGAATATACCTACTATATTCCCTACGCTTTCTCCCTTCTACTTTCTTCTTTTTTGTCTATAATGTAATCATTAACGGCGCATCATATTGGTTTGGCTCTCTCGGTTTGGGAAATGTTTATGCTTGGGCTTTTTCTCCATTATTACAACTATTTTTCATATATTGTTTTCTATCTACCATTTCTCATTCGGGCCATGTCTTTTTTCTCTCGCTTGTAGCCTTTTATTGGTATGTTTTTCTTGTTTAGATGGAAATTTTATTGAGGAAGCAATGTTTGTATTTGCTATCATTTTAGGTGGATTTATCATTTTTTTTGTAGCCTAAAAGGCGCAAGAGAATTCTAATTCAAGAAACTTCATCACTTATAAATATAGAAAAAGGCCATATATCCAGTACCAAGATAGCATGACTTTGTTGTTACATATTGATTTATTAAATGGTATTTATCATGTAGCTTTGGCTTGACCATTTCCTTGATAATTATCATCGTCTTCATCATTATCCGAGCCTTCATCACGAGGTAATTGAAAGCCCATTAGACCCAAGAGATTTCCAGCCGGTCCAGCAACACCACCTTGACTTTTAAAGCTTTCCAAGAGATTCTTAGCTAGATTAAAGTCAATATCCAACTCAGCATCATCATCTTCTTCATCCTCTTCCTCTTCATCAACATTGTTTCCACTTGATTTTGATCTCGTAGTTTGTGCGATTGCTGATGAAGATGAAAACGGACTAGGATCGGCTTCTTCTCCTTTCTTAGTCTGAGAAGAAGAAGAAGATGCCACCGCCGCTATCGGGGACGCCTTTGATGTCTTTTTTGACGGCTTGTCAAGTGATAGTGCACCGTGACCCTTGAGTTCGGCTTCCATCTGGTGCATCAGTTTCAGTGCCTCTTCAAGATCAGCTTGATCTTCACTAGAGCGAGATCTGGACTTGGGAGACGGTGCTGCTTTTGGTGGTTGTGATTTTGATGATTGGGGTAAAACGGAAACTGTAGATGATGGTGGGTTAGCTGCACTTTGTGAGGTAGAAGTCAACCCTAGGACTTCCTTCATCATTGTAGCAAACGCCGCCTCGTCAAAGTTGATAGCATCCTCGCCATCTTCTTCACTATCGGATGGCCCGCTATGGCCTTTCTTGTCGTCTTCGTCATCGTCATCGACGTTATCGGAGTCATTATCGTAGTCCATTTCATCGACATTGATACCGTCTATACCCGCGCCTTCGTCATTCAAAAAGGACTCGAAACTGGATACAATCTTACGCAGACTTGCCTGGGCATTTGCGTCACCAAAGCCTGATTCCGTTGGTAGTGAGGCGGAGGAAGTAGATGGAGATTTCTTGGAGCTAGCACCAGCAACGCCACTGGATGGCTTTTGCTTTCCCTCTAGCTCACGTTCGAAATCTGCAAAATTGATATCTAGCCACCCATCATCGTCTTCTCGGGCTGCATGCGGCCACGAGGCTATCTCTTGTGTCGAAGGAAGCGTCTCTTCGCCGTCCTCTTCGAGATCTTCGAGCAAGATTGCGATTTCTCGTAGCAAACGCTTATCACTCTTTGCCGCTTTGTGCGCTAAGATCTCGAAGCCGGTTGTCAACTTGAGTCCGATCTCCGCGCGCTCAACGGCCCGCGATCTGTCGTTTTCACTAGATAGTGACTGTGAGTTTTGCTTGGCCAGCGCGAGAGAGGCTTCCCAGATCGGCGGTGTCTCGAAGCGTTGTGAACGTAGCTGGGCGAAGAGAACCTTGGTGAACTTGACGCTAACTGTGACGAGATCTAGGGGCGGAAAGTGTAATTTTAACCATGTTGACGTTGTTGCTGATAACACGGGCTTTAGGGAGATTGGATCGCGAAGATAGAACTCTTCCACTGCGGGCGCAAGTGCTTTAGGCCGCTCATGCAATATGTAGGCCAGTTTGCGCGGAATTGTCACTTGAGAATAATGTAGCATTTGCGTTATATGCCCTGGGAAGTTGCGAAGACGATAAAAGGCCTCTTGCTGGACAGCGTCCGAATGGAACATTCCGTAAGTGGTAGTTGTTGATGCTGCTGGCGCATGGGCCATCAAGGGGGCAGAAGAAGAAGCTTTGTCGGTCTTGCTACTACTACTACTGGCAGTAGCAGTGCTGCCAGCGATAGAAGACAATGGGGAGGCTGAAAGGGCGGTATTGCTCACTTGCGCCGTGATCTCCCGGACTGCCTGATCGAGCGAGAGGGTGTTCGCATCTCTATCACCAAGTCGGGACCTGGCGTTATCGTTAGATCCATTAGCTCCTATAGTCGGCGCTAGGATGAGTAACTGTCCACGGTGCAACCACACTCGGAAGCGGTCTGTCTCCGGACTCAGCCATGGCGGCACGGCACTAGCAGCTTCCACTAGCAAGAACTCGCCGTCACTATCACAGATGCGGGCCCAGATGTCGGGAAAGGTGAGTGAGAGCTGACGTAGCAGATACACAATCACCCACTCATCGTCGATAGAGTCGCCATAGTCGGTAGAACCGTGTAGGTAGACGAGGCCTATAGCATGTCTTGTCAGCTATGATTCTCTTCAGCTTCACAATTTTAATAGGTGAGATAGGGTGAAAGATAGATAAGGTATGGCTCAAGCTTATCCAAAAGAAGCATTGATGCCAAGCCATATCTACTATTGCGGGCGCCAGAAAAGCCACACTCCAAAAGCAGATGCTGAGAAAAGGAACTGACCATTTTCTTGTTGGATATCGAGAGCAAACTCGTCTTTTTGCCAGATATAGTCCTTGGTGAGTTCTTTACAGAGCCGGACACCTTCCTTACGCACCTCTTCTAGGCGTTGAAGCTGCTGTCTGGTGCTCAGCTGGCGACCGATGATAAAGAGCTGGTAAGTCGTAGTATTCTCAGGTAGTAGGCGGTCAGAGCCCAAGCCTAGGCCATCTAGAGTCTCAGCAGCCATAATTGCGGAAGACTGAGAGGAATCGCCAAAGGCCTGTTGCGTGTCAACATGAGGCATTTCCATGGCCCCATTCGTAAGAAAGACGGTAGGCAAAGAAAAAGGACATACAAGAGAAAGAAAAGAAAAGAAAAAAACCACAAAGAATTGGTCGTTGCGTCGTATGCTAAGGCCACGATCTAGCCCATGAGTTTGCTGACGTATATTCACCAGTTTTATCAAGAGACTTGGGCCAATAGTAGAAAAGTAAGCTTATCGCTTGTGTTCGTGATAACTGGATATGATGCAAAAAAAATGCGACTAGTGAAATTGAATCAAGCTTGACAGATTCTCGGATCAAGTTTTATCACCACATCTTCAATTAACCATATATTTTTCTTCATATCATCACCGAGTTTATGCCCCCACCCAAGTTTAGTAACCCCAACCCTAACAAGCCAAGGTCAAGTCCCTAAAAGTTCATGCGCTATCCAACATGAACGTCAATCTAGAAGGCAAACATCCAGAAAATCGTACGAACTACACGGTGAGCGGTGGAAGAAAACAAAAGAGGACAATCGCGGCATATACATATACATATGAGATATTCCCCTTGAATACAGGTTGTGTAGGGTCCGTGTGCAAATTTGCCTAGAAAGCACTGGCGAGAGTTATCCCGATGAGGAAGATGATAACCAGAGGCTTGGATCAATCAAAAGACGCAGCGTCTGCAACAGTACATGTAGTGCATTAAAGATATGTAATGAAGGGTTACCACAGTTCCTTGTGGCAGTGATATGTGTGACTTGGTGTCCATCTACCACAGTGCAGCCGATGATCATGCACAAATAGTTGTGAGTAGTTAATTCATCCTTTTTGGCACATGAGTCCAGTGGCATTCTGCCGTTTTGAGCCCCCCAAGTAAGAAAAGGAGTGGCAGTGAGCAACTATGAAACAGAAATGAAAGGGAGCTTGTAACGTCAACTAGATAGCACCAAACTGAACAAATCACCTGGATATCTGTCAAGAAAGGGAGGCTTGAAGGAGTTGTATTTGATGGTAGGCAGGCAAGGAATTAATACTGACTTCTATTAATGTATGACCAATGACTTAATGAGTTGACAAATGACAGATGACTAACTTAGCCAACAAAAAAGGCGGCAGGCATATACATAATACATGTATGTGACGACAAATAGACTAATACAATAAACTTAGACCTACGTATGTGTATGCTGGCTAGTATAGAGATAGAGGGGCGCCTCGAAGATTAAATCCTGCGAATACAAGTCGATGACCACCTAGGTGCTTCTTATGGAGGCATGATAAGAAACATTGAAGAGAGGAGATTTAGAGCAGGTCACTGCTTCTTGATTTTGGGAGTTGTTTCTCCTGGCTGAGCAGCGGGCCAATTGGGAGAATTATGATTGGTGATCTTTGTGTGTGTTATGATGTAAGCTGTGTATTATAGTAGCTCAAATCAGAGGTCGAACGGAAAGGGCAGCGAATGGTCTTTTTAGAGGGATTTGCTAGATATGATAATTTAAGCTTGTTGTAACAATAGAGCTACAGTAATATTGACATACTATGCTGGTACGATAGAGACGATGGAGGATGGCCGAGATACGAAAGAGACAAGACAAAAACGGCCTCGCTGATGGAGCAACGAAAACCCATCTACATGTAGAGCTGCCGTGGCAAAAATATGAGGGGGGGGAAAGAGAAGCAAAAGGTCAAGAAGTTGCCATATAACACTATTACTTCTCACGCCCTGTAGAGGCCTGAACTTTCAAGGGAGCATAAAAACAGGCCAATAGCCGAGAGAACAATATGCAGTAGCAAATGATTCGAGCGTCACTGGATTCAGTTGGTCAGCCAAGTGATGGTAATTGTATGAGCTGATAGCCTAATCAGGCAAGACAATGGAAGAATTTGTTTTCTTGGAGACACGCATATAATTCTGGCTTTGTTGTTCTGCCTATAAAACATGTGAGTAATATATCTATAGTTCTAGGAATACATACATACTGTACGCTGTATAGTAGGAATAACTGAGAGGAACAGGGAGGGTACTTTTGACTAGGCTTCGCCAAAAATAAACTTCTGACTGCTTGCATAAGCGGGTTTCCAAGTTCTACAGTGCAGTGGAAAGTTGAAATAGACACAATATTTTCGGAATCGACTAGTCAGTCCTATAGGCTAAAGCGCCTGGCTGGACTGAAGGAAGCCAACACTATTTTATTCCGCGTCCTATGGAACACATTTTGCTCAAAAGTTCCAATAGATAAGGCAAAAGGTGTGTCATGTTTATTTATTTAGCTGTACATGTACAGATATAGATACAGCCATCTAACTCGAGCGTCATATGCTTCCGTTAGCTAGTTAATGTGAGAGCAATAAATCATATGATTAGAGGATAGTAAATCCGTGGAAGAAAGTATATGATATTGCTCGGGCTTTTTTTTTTCTAGCATAACGAGCTTCTACATAGTGTAAATAAGACGAAAAAAGAAGGAAAACTGTCGCCCCTGATCTCGGCTCACCGAGTGACCTAAACGACGCAAAAAACAAAGACCACAATTAGCTACAAACGGATAAATATCCGCATTACGTACAAGCTTCTTTTTTGCTTCTTCTATTTAGCCGACGTCTTACCCTGGCCTTAAGGACTAACTATATCACTATCAAGATTGGGTTTTGTTGTTTTCTTCCCACCTGCCAAGCTATCGCCAAGATGAACAAAGCCGTCGTTCTTGTTCATCTAAGTTTTCCTTCCGGCGAGGAGAAAACGACAAGAAAGCTTGTATCTGGAAATACCGAATACTAGGCTGTTTAGGGCGGGAAAAAGGGAGTTGTTCAGTAGAAGACAGAGGCAAAGGATCTTGGCGGGCGCAATTGCAACACAAGGTAAGTTGCACTACGCGATACAACTATAGCAACTACAACTAGTATATATACAGATTACAGATATGTAGTATATATATATGTACAACTACAAAGCTCAGTAGCTCCATTTGACGCCAAGAAGGGAACAATTCCCGCATGTAACATTCTGCCTATTATGACAAGAGAAGAGCAAAACCATCTTTGCTGGCTTCCAAGGACCGTGCAATATTGCATGCTATCTATCAGCTCGGCATCGGACTTAATTGTTTACACTATATGGCAGTCGACGATGCTGCTTTTCAACTACAAATCCAATTAGGCTCCTATAGGAAATGAAAGGGGGCACTACCTAAACTACATGTATACATGTACATCCTCAATATATAGTATAAGGTTGATACTGGACATCAATAGAGCGTAAATTAAAGTAAGCGACAGCCTGAATTATTTCATGGTTCCACTGGTATCCATCTCAAAGAAACAAATATATATACAATAGAAATCTCCCGACATGTAGCAATTTTAATTGTTCTCTCAAGTGGAAAACACAATACTGGCCCGTGAAATAACAGCGCCTTTTTCGGATTAGATAGCTTTTACTTGTAAATGTATTTGACTCGGCCGGACCACAGTTAGCGGATAATTCGGCCTTTCTTCTATATTGTCTTTCTCTCTCATTATCTTGATTAAGATATCAAACAAATGCTATTCACTGACCAACGCTTTTACTCTACTCTTATCTATGGCTCTACATACAACTATATGCACAGATATAGGATATAGTATTAAGACGACGGGTTCGATGTCTTTGAATACAAAAGGGAATCTACATGTAGCTCTTGTTTCTTTCTTTAGCTGAAACAACTACAAAGAGGGGACCAGTTAGACTATTAGCATACTGTTTATCTTGCAATCGTACATTGTTTTACTTTGCTGGCCCAAGAAAACCGCTACCAATCACATGGATAGTGTGCGATACACTAACGATTGACTATATTTCATCACAGCTATCATAATGGCTTTTCTCTGTCAGTTTTGACGTAAAATCTGCACAAATTCCAAGACTAAGAAAAAAACAAGATAACTTTTCCCCGTTCTTCTTTATTTTCTGGCTTGTTTACTTATTGTGGCAGGGATTATGGATCGTCGTTTTCTCTATTCCATCCTCTGAAAACACGATTTATTGCATACACACCCCTATCGTTGAATTTGTATGGTAACATTCTAACTCTCTATGTTCATCCCTGCCAATATGCAATACCACACTGAGCAAAAAAAAAAAAAAGAAGAGAAGTAATAGACGTAAGCGTATTTGCTTACATCAAGGAAGCCTTTGCACAGCTGTTCTTCTTCTTAGATTTATTTAGAAGATGAATGGCACTGTATCTATCAAGTCAAGGTATGGACATCATTTCATTTGCTAGCTGAGATAAATACAAACAAGAAAAATACAGCTGCTTGATCATGGTATACGTCTTGGAAATACAATCAGGTAAGTCTCCAACATGATACATATATATTCTCCGCATAGTCATGTAAAGTTAAAAAAGGCCGAAGCTACACGTATACGAAGATGCGAATGAAACTCCGTTTGTGGTCATCCTTTGATGTCAACTGTGTGTCAACGATCAATGCTTTGGAGACGACATCATGTTGGCTTTTAGAAGTACTTAATCATAGGAATACATAGTAATAGTACAGATAGACCTACCTGCTAGTTATCTTGATAAGAAAGGTACTTTTTTAAGATAAATAACACTGTAATGGCTAACTACATGATGCCCCGGCCTGCAAAGGGTCTTTGCTAACCGAGTATTAAACTCGAAGCTTTGTATTAGTATGTATGTAGTTCAGTAAGATGCCTTGAGACTTTGATTTACCTTGGTTTATCCTTTCTTCTCAATCAGCTTCAGAGGTAGATATATCGTTATCTACATTAGACACATAATAGAGGACATCAATCATATCTTGATATTTGCTTCTTTCGTTGTTCTTTTTTTCTTGGCCTGCTCGACTCTACAGCGTGATCAAGATTAACTTACATACTTATACATGGCCTGCCCTATTTGTTAGGTGTCATGGGTTGGTTAATGGCTATTTTTTGTCTTCAAGAAACTAAGCTAACAGAGGTCAATGCTGAGAGAGATTACTTTTTTATCTCTACAGACTGGGAGACAACAATAGTAACGTTATTTTTTTCTTCGAGTGAGAAAAAATGTTGATACTATGGATGTTGGCAGATCTTGCCCCCAAGATCGTCAGTGGCAGCACTAAAAAATAGCAGTTCGCTTGCTTAACAGCACTCATAGACATATGTAATTCAGTCCTTCGAGGCTGCTTCATAGCCCTATAGTTAACTATAGACGACAATAAATGGTTCGATAATATCAAGCCTCATGGCGTGCAACTAGAGCAAGTAAATCGTTCCCGGAAGGTTTGGTTCCGCTCTAATTCATCCATGCGGAGGTGCGGAAGAGTTATTTACGAGATGGCGATAGTTGCAAAGATATCAATTCGATGATGTCAGGCTATTAGTTATATAACTGTGTCGAGCACTCTGTGGGCATGAGCACATTTCTATATGCATGATCAGAGTAGCATCGTGGACTAGAGCTACAAATAATAGTAGATGTAGGTAGATATACGTACAGATACATGGTAATATGTACAACAGTCCATCATCGTCAATGTAGGTCTTCTTCCTGCGATGTAGCCTACCTATGTGACATAGGACACAGACAAAAGGACCATTAAGAAAGAATTAAGAAAGATACCCTCGTTCGCCCGATGCAGAAGTCCCTCCACCCAGTACAGAAATCAAATCCGAACAGCCATCACCTAGTTGGTTGGATTTGTCTTAGTACAGCATGCTGTAGTAGCTAGCGTATCAGGTGTACAGATACACACCCTTCAATTGGAAGTGGTATTCCTCTTTTCTTTTCCTCTTTTCTCTAGGCTGTTGGAGGACCCGGCAGATTCAATAAGAAGGGCTCTTTTTTTTACGGTGTCAAGACTCGGAGACATGAACGGGTTATTGTAGTAACGAGTCAGATTCTTAATTTTTTTATTCTTCAACGAACGAGTCTACTGATATATCTGTATTATGTCTTATGTTGAATTCCATTGTCCTGTGGCAAAACTGAGGCTCTTTTTTTCTTTTTTTTCTTAATCGTAAACCGGTGAAACCCTAACAAAACATCGCCATCTCTACGATTAACCTTGACCTGTTTTCGAAGACGCAATAGTGTGCTACAAAAAACTAAATGATGCAACGTTGGTTGATAAGGACGCAAACGAACGCACCGGACTCTTGAGATAAAAAAAATTCAAGATAGAGAATAAGAAGTGGCGCGGTGAAGAATAGAAAGTCAAATTAGGTTAGTCTTCTAGTACTATATTTCTCAAGTTTCTTTTCCGTCTCTTCCAGGGCACGAACGGACCGAGATCTGACTAGTGGCCAATATCGCAGTAGATATTATATTGGCCAAAGAGGCAGCTTGAAAGCTTTTGCCTCTAGGAAGCACTGGTATTCGTGCGGTCTGATACGCAGGTTTAGATTTACAGGGCCTGACATGCTAAACTTATAGTGGACTAGTAGCCTATTCAACTAAAGAAAGTCACGTAAAGTTACTGACTAGGCGGCCCTCTTTCTCTCTTGTTGGTGCATGTACATTATCAACTAACATAACCACAAACACGGCTTGTTTAGGTTTACTGGCATTCAGGGTAATTATTCCGCCACATCTTTTATCTTTTATTTTTCTAGGTCTAAATATTCCAGTCTTGATATGGCATAAGGAACCTGATTACTATAACATTTACCAATATCTTGTTATTCAACTGGCCATCCTAATTTATACGTCTTATCTCAGTGAAAAGGTAAGATTTCTTATCCAGCTACCCTTTTAGAGTCGATTGAGGTTTTTCCCTTCTATAAGAATAAGCCCCTAATTTCAACGCTGGTAGTTAGTTACTGGTTTTGTTAGGTGCTCTGATACAATGCCATATACCATACCAACCATACAGACCGCTTGTCCTATATTATATATCTCCTATCCAATATCAGACTAACTGATCTGACGGGGCTTGTTATCGTGTATTGTGTGCGGTCTGTATGATCTTCATCATGGATAGGCCCCCATGAACGACTTGAACAGGAAGTCTCGATATGAAACACTTGTATCCCATTGCATCAAATCTCAAAGGCCTGACCCGTTCTGTCATCTTGAAGTACAGATATGTCAAGTCCAGTTAGAGTCTGCTGATATGATTCCATAGTCATAGAGTTTGTTAGTCTAAGCGTATCGATCTCCGCCCTCGAGATGCTCAAGACTAGAACCCCACCTGCGTTTCTTTAAGATCATGCTAGCTGATAACGGATATTGAAAGCTACGTAGAAGTCGATAGCACTTACTGACTCTGAAAGATCACTTACCTAGTACGGCCTGACAAGGCTGTACATGGACACATCGTGACTTCAAGGGCTGATTACATGCATAATATCACCATGTTAGGCATGTAAGTGATGACATGACAGTGAGTGAGAGATCCAAAGACAGTGTGTACATGTATGTAATCAGTCGTGGAGAGTTATAACAAGATAACCTAGTCTTGGTCTCCTGCCTTTCTGGGGAATCATGAACTAGGGTGGTTTGGGGCGTGTAATATCTTAATATCTGTGTGTAAGATATACATATAAAATAGTACTGGAGGGACGGTTCGGCAGCTCAAACTATGTAGCATTGCTACCCCTTCCCCCCCTACACAGCCAAAGAGATAAAAAAAAAGAGAAAATGATCAGAAAAAAGGAACCTTTGCTGATGGCCCGCATAGCAACTCGATTGGTGGCAAAAAAATGCTACTGGCCTCCGACAACAAGGCTTGGTTGCCTGAGAAGAAGACATGAAAAAGCTGTAGCCGTATCATTGCGATTTTGCCAGCTATAGTACCAATGATTGATACCGAGTTGTGATAGAGCATTCTATCTTGCGACGCAGCTAGGGGTGGCCACTAGGGCAAAGATATTCAGGCCTAGTGAACCAAGTACACGGAAATGTCATACATGGGGTGTGTGGATATCTTGAAGACACATGTGTCTGTACATATAGGTTCGACTAACTACGTATATCCCAAGACCACCTGGTCTTTAGTCCAGAGTCACAGATAAATCGCAGCTAGTACACAAGCTTTAACGTTGGAGCGGAAAGTAGTAGCAGCTGTGGAAGGTGTTGTTGGCAATGGCATCGGACAGGGGACGCAAGGGCCGTAGACGATAACAGCGACAAGAAGGACAAGATAGACAAGAAAGAGACAACTTACAGCTCCAGATCTTGAACAGAAGAGATGGCGTGCGTCACAGCTTTTTTTTTGCACTGGCATTAGCTTAGAGGGTGTCGTCCCTGGATTGACGGCTGTGAGACTGGCGGATTTAGTGCTGGTTGTACCATGTATTAGCACATATCTGTATGCAGCATAGCTTGTCGCTAAGTACATCGATAGGCGTGGGTCGCATGGGCGTAGGCGTTGCAAGTTGGTCTGGTCGCTCCGAGAATTGGCATGGCACCTTGCTTGTATAGCAAGTATTCGATACTAACGATTAGAGCACTGACTTTTTGTCAAGGAACCACCAGGTGGATCTCAAACCACTAAGCTAGGTTTCGGTTGACGTTGCCCAAGTATAAGACCCGGCCTTGTCTCTTCACAGCTTCCACGACTTCTCTCCCTTTCCCTCCCCATCCTCACCAAGAAAGCCCGATTCTCCTTCAAGGCAGCTTCTCTTGTGATCGACAACAACCCCCTCCCTCCTCCACTGCCACCACGAGGATACATCACAGACCCTTTGCCAACCATGGGTTTCTCTTGGCGTGGAAAGCAGGCCGAAGAGTCTGTCGAGGCCGCTAGCTCCTCGAGCATCGAGGCTCCCGAGCGTCTCAGCCGCCGGCGCAAGATCTCCAGATGGGATCCCCTACCTAGACGCCGATGCCCTCGACGGCATTGACCAGACCCTCCAGAGCGGCGATGTCGAGAAGGAGACTGCCGTCGAGCAGAGCATGTACGAGGAGAACTCTCCATACTCTGAAGTTCGCGCTGCTGTAAGTAGTTCGACATCCCATGGTTTCCATTCTTTCGTTTTCTCCATCGCCCTATACTGGCATGTGCTTGCCGGCCGCCCTTCTATTTCCAAGTCTACCAAAAGGCCCTCTGCCGTCAATCAGTGACTAATGAAAACCCCCCTTCCAGGTCCCCAATACCGACGATCCAGACGTCGCCTGCAGCACCATCCGTGCCTGGGTCATTGGTGGCCTTCTGTGCACCATCGTCGCCGCCTGCAACATCCTGCTTGGTCTGCGTCGTTCGCCCATCGCCATCTCTGCTACTGTGGTCCAATTGATTTGCTATCCGTACGTCTTCCCGCCTGTAACCCTTTTGCCGTCTTCCCGAACCCTGAAACTAATGCTTTTCTTTCTATAGCATGGGTGTTGCCTGGGGTAAATGGATGCCCAACTATGACTTCCATGCCTTCGGCGAGGTTATCCCTCTAAACCCTGGAGAGTTCACTGTCAAGGAACACACCATCATTACCATCATGACTGCTGCCGGTGCCACTGCTTCCTACGCCATTGACATCCTGATGGCCCAGGAGCTGTTCTACAACCAGTTCTTTGGCTGGGGCTTCCAGATCCTGCTGATCGTCTCGACCCAGGCCATGGGCTTCGGCTTGGCTGGTGTCCTGCGTCGTTTCCTGGTCTGGCCCTCGTCCATGATCTGGCCCGCTAACCTGATCTTCACCACTGTCATGTACTCTCTGCACGACCACGCCCCCTCTGACCCCTCGCTCACCAACGGCTGGAGTGTCGGCCGTTACACCTTCTTCATGATGGTTGCCGGCTGCACCTTCGTCTACGAGTGGATTCCCCAGGTCTTTGCCCAGTTCCTCCAGGTCTTCACATTTGCGACTTGGATCGCCCCCAACAACGTCCTAGTCAACCAGCTTCTGGGTGGTCAGACCGGCCTGGGTCTCATCCCCATCTCGTTCGACTGGTCCGTCATCACCGGTTTCCTAATGTCTCCTCTTCAGAGCCCTGCCTTTGCCATCTACAACGTCGCCTTCGGTATCTTCCTGATGATGATTGGCTGCATCGGCATGTCCTACGCCGGCCCCGAGTACATGAAGTACCTGCCCATCTCTGCCAACACCAACTTCGACCACTTCGCCAAGACTTACAACACCACTCGTATCCTGACTGCCGACTTCCAGTTCAACCAGACCGCCTACGACGAGTACTCGCCTCTGATTCTCGGCCCCGCCTTCTCGCTGTCGTACAGCATGGGCTTCGCCGGTCTCATCGCCACTCTGGTGCACGTTGCCCTCTTCTACGGCCAGGATATCGTTGCTCGCACCCGCGATCTCAAGTACGAGCCTCCGGACATCCACTTCAAGCTCATGAGCAAGTACAAAGAGGCTCCCGAGTGGTGGTTCCTGTCTACCTTTGGTGTCTCTTTCGCTTTCGGCATGATCGCCTCGCAGGTCTGGGAGACTCACCTTCCCTGGTGGGCGTACATCATCGCCATCTTGATTGCCGTCTTCTTCATTCTGCCCGTCGGTATCATCCAGGCCGTCACTAACCAGCAGACTGGCCTGAACGTCATCACTGAAATGATCATTGGTTACATGCTTCCCGGCCGTCCCATCGCCATGATGCTGTTCAAGTCTTGGGGTTACATGACCTGCTACAACGGTCTTGCCTACATTGCCGACATGAAGATTGGTCACTACATGAAGATTCCTCCCCGCACCATGTTCGCCTGCCAGGCTTTCGCTGTTGTCTGGCTATCTTTCGTCCAGATCGCCACCTACAACTTCCTTCGTGAGAACATTGACGGTATCTGCACCCCTCATCAACAGCAGGGTCTGACCTGCCCCGGTGCCCGCACTTTCTACAACGCCTCCGTCATCTGGGGTGTCATCGGTCCTAAGCGCATGTTCGGTGCTGGTGCCATGTACTCCTGGGTCAACTATATGTGGCTGGTCGGTGCTGCTCTGCCCACTATCCAGTACTTCGTCGCTTGCAGATACCCCAAGAGCTTCGTTCGCTTCATCTTCTGGCCTGCTATCTTCGGTGCCGCTGGTATGATTCCCCCTGCTACCACCTGGTACCTGGCCCAATGGTGTATTGTTGGTCTCCTCTTCAACGCCTTTATTCGCGGCCGCTGGAACGGCTGGTGGTCTCGTTACAACTACGTTCTTTCCGGTGCCCTGGATATCGGTACCGCCATGTGCGTCGTCGTTGTTGCCCTGGGTCTGGGTCTCGGTAACGCCAACTTCCCTGAATGGTGGGGTAACACTGTGTTCAACAACAACCTGGATGCCACTGGTGAGGCTGTCACCAAGATTCTGCCTGACGATGGCTCTTTCATCGGCCCTACCTCTTGGTAATCTATGACTTATTATATTTCTTTTCTTCATTTCATTTCTCAGCCTCTCGGCTTTACCATCATGATAAGCTTATCATGGAAGGGTCGAGAGGTTATCAATGGCCGGACATGTTCGCAACTTGTACATAATTTCGCATAATACGTCCCTTTTTTTCCAACCCTATATATACATCCCCTTAGTCCTTTTTTGCATAATTAATGAATAGTTAATGTCAAAGATTATTTGAACCCAAATTTGAAAAGTAATTGTTTCTCATGTGATAAGTGCCTAATGTTAATACCAGAGCTAATGTAATTTTCTATACTTATTTATCCAAGGTTTTCTACTGTTGATTTGCATCAATACAACAGCAGGTCTTAGATATATAGTTATCCGTTTGTAAATATATTCGTTTCCGTCAGCATCAGTCATCAATATAGCAAACAACAGTGCAATCAAAATGTGATATATACATGTAGCATTGTATTGTAAGACATACATAGTACATGTTAATTGTAATCACACCTCGGCACTGACTGTTTGTTGCACAAGAGAAATATATTTTTAGGTTATCACAGTGCCTCATACTGTGCTCTGATCTACATTAGCGTGTCAATGTACTTTTGACCCTGCCAGCTCTGAATGCGACCCATTAAAGTCGCGTTGTGAAAGGAAGGCCCCAGCTGCTATAGCGCGTTTGTGTATTCAAAAGTATTCCAAAGTCAAGATTCACAGGGCTAGCATGTTCTATATATACTACTAAGAATTATTTTAATAAATATCTATTGTCCAGTTTTTGTCGTTATTGTTATCATTTAATCTAAAGACTCAATAGCCTGTGTTTCACTTGTCATTTTTTTCTCTTATAGGACGTCCACCCATACTCAATATATCGAATCACCATTATATTATATTGTATCATTTTGTCGCAATTGCTCCAAATTAGGTCCTTCATGTCTATTCATGATCCTTTCTACCAGAACCCACCAGACACTTTGATTTCTTTCCCCTGCATAGACTCGACTTTCGATCTCCTCCCATCTCGTAAGATTCTTCCCATTTCCTACTGCTCAGTAGTAATCGCCAAAGGTCTTGAACAACGCCGCTAACAAGTTGTGTGCTACAGCTCTATATGTCGTCTCACAAGAGGGCCCGTCGCCCACACGACGATGACGATGAGGTCTATGGCAGCTCACAACGAAACGGAACTTCATCACAACCCTCAACACAGCGTAATAAACGCCCCCGCGTCCAAAAAAACCACGAGGAGAACTCCGACCACGGCGATGAGAACAGTCGTAGCCAACCTGTGACATCACAGAGGTCGCAATACGAGGATGACGCAGATTCCGACGACGGCTTCGCACGCAGAGAACGTGGCGGTACTCCTCCCCGAACACAGTACGAGATCATGCGCGACGCAGACTTCCAACATCTGTGCCACGAAGAGCTAGACGACGAAGTTGCGACCCAGAAGGTCTTCTCACGGCCCGTCCATATTAATACTACGGACGCCGCTGAGAGTGGCATTATAGAATCCGTAACATGTATCAATTTCATGTGTCACGAGCGGTTACATGTCGAGCTTGGTCCATTGCTGAACTTCGTAGTTGGAGAGAACGGTAGTGGTAAAAGTGCTGTTCTTACTGCTATTACCCTGTGTCTTGGTGCTAAGGCTAGTTCGACTAACCGTGGTGGTAGTCTCAAGGCATTCATCAAAGAAGGCCGTGAAAAGTCCATCATACAAGTGAAATTGAAGAACCGCGGCGATGGTGCGTTTCAGCCCACCGTGTACGGCGAGTCGATCATTATTGAGCGGTCTTTTGACATTAGAGGTACATCTGGATTCGCCATCAAGTCTATGACTGGAACTCGTACAGTTAACAAAACCCGCCAGGCTGTGGACGAGATCGTTGAGCACTTCTGTCTACAAGTTGACAATCCCCTCAACGTGCTATCGCAGGATAATGCACGACAGTTCCTCAATTCTGCGTCAGCACAACTCAAATATAAGTATTTTGTTCAGGGTGTCCAACTCGAGTCTCTTGACCAGGACTACAGAATCATCGAAGAGTTTCTGGAAGGTATCGAGACAAGACTTGCCTCGGCAGATACTTTGCTTGAGTCGCTAAAGGAGAGTGCCGACAAAGCCCATGCGACTGCCGATATTCTTCGTAGGAGCCACCAGATGAAGACCAATGTCAGAAATCTCCGTGGCAAACTTGTGTGGTCTCAGGTATGCGCAAAAGAGCGCGAAATTGAGGATTTAAAGGACGCAGTCAAGTCGAAGAAGCAGGATGTCTCTAAAGTCGAAGCAGATCTAGAGATTGCACACACCAACATTGACGGTATCATGGCCAATATCGTCAAGTACAAGGCAGAAGTGGAAGCTGTCGTCCAGGATCAAAATGCCTTCAATCAAGATTGGGAAGCTCTCGAACGACAACATGAAGCGGCAAAGGAGCGTCTACGAACCGTCAAGCGGGAAAGACAAACAGCAACTGATCGCTGGACTGATGCCGGCAGAGAAGTCGAATCTCTCAAAGCTGATATCAAGAATGAGGAGGCTCGTCTTGATGCCCTAAGTGGTGATGCTCGTACTCTCAAGCAAGAGGAGCTCAACGCAGCCAAGGCCAGTCTCAAAGAAATCCAAGACCAGTATACCAATATAACCATGCAACGGCCCGGTCTTCAGCAAAGCCTAGAGTCGGCAACGCTTGACTTGAGGAACAAAGAGGCGGAGTTCCGATCCAAGAGCAACCAGGTAAAATCCTCCTTCATGGAGGTTGAAAAGCTCCGGCATAGCCAAGGTAACTGGCTAGATGCATTTCCCCCAAATACTGGTCGGCTTCTTAAGCTCATCGATGAGGAAAAACGCTGGACCTTCAAGCCCATTGGTCCGATTGGCCGGCATATCACGCTGAATCAGCCAATGTGGGCAGGTATCATTGAGAAATATCTCGGTGCTACACCGCAAGGCTTCATCGTCACTAACCGGCCTGACATGGATCGTCTGAACAGATTGATGAATCAAGCCAATACTAGAAATATACCCGTCATCAAGATGTCGCCAACCCCCTTGAATCTCGATGGCAAGGAGCCAGATCCGCGTTTCGACACTATCCTTCGAGTCCTAAGCTTTGATAACACCATAGTCCGCGATGCTCTTATCATGAACCATTCAATCGAGCAAACCATTCTGATTGCAAGTCGATCAGAGGCTGAAGATGTCATGTTCCGCAACCGGCCTGCGAATTCTGGCGCCTGTCTCTGTCAACATGATCATGCAAACAAGCGTGGTCATGGTCTGATGCTGACTAGCCGTGGCTCGAGTATCAGCACATCGCCAATCGACCGATGGAATTCAGGACTTCGACTTCGTTCTGACGCCGAAGAACAAGTCAAAGAGCGGCAAAGATTCGCAGAAGAACTCGAACGAGATCTAGTCGAATTCCGCCGAAAAGTCACCGATGCCAAAGAGATATGCGTCCGTCGCGAAGCGGAAATCAAAGTGTTAGAGGCTAGTATAGCGCGATGCGACAGAACCCAGAAGGAAATTCGTGATCGTATGACAGATATCGACCTTGAAATGGAAGTTTTCGAGACGGGAGACAGCAAGCTTCTAGACTATCGTGATCGCCTAAAGGAGACCGAGGATCGCCAAGAGTTTGAGCGTGGTCAACTCACGCAGTTAACGCTTCAACGTGACGAGGCCTTGGCTGCCTTCCAACAGATCAGTCAGCAAGTCAGCATTGAGCGAGTCAAAAAGCAGCAATTCGATGTCCGGCTTAGAGAAGTCGAAGCCAAAGTTTCGGGTAACAATGACGCGTTGCGATTGGCTCAGTCCACCAAACTCGAAACAGAGCAAGTCCTATCCGATACTCAAGCCAAGTTAGAGAAGCTCAAGAGGGAGTGTCGAAATGAAGAGTCGGCCCTCGAACAATGGACTCGTACTGCAATACAAACGCAGCCTGATCGTCCCGAAATCGCGCCAGAAGAAACCCACGAAGCTCTCAGCGCCACATACAACACTCTCAAAGAGCAAATTCGATTATTCACCAGTCAAATCACAAACCGAAATGCCGAGGATATCATAGCCTCCGAGACCGAAGCCATGGAGAGATACACGGCCATGAAGAACGAAATCAAGAACTTCCTGCGTCTCCAGCGCAGTCTTAAGGACTCGCTTGCCGATCGTATCGAGCGTTGGCGATACTTCCAGCGTCACTTGTCAGCGCGTACTCGCGTCAACTTTGCGTATCTACTCAGTGAGCGCGGTTTCCGAGGTCGTATGTTGATCGATCACCGGTCCAAGGTTCTAGCCCTCCAAGTCGAGCCAGACGAGCATCGTAAGAACGATAAGGGCCGCAATACCAATACTCTTTCCGGTGGCGAGAAGTCCTTTTCTTCGATTTGCATGCTTTTGGCTATCTGGGAAGCCATGGGCTCTTCAATCAGATGCTTGGATGAGTTTGATGTATTCATGGACAATGTTAACCGTGCCATTAGCACCAACATGCTGGTAAGTTTTGTTCTCAATCTCTCTTTACAATAGCATTATATCCTGTTTAACTAACATTTTGGCCAATAGATCACTGCTGCTCGACGTTCTGTATCACGCCAGCATATATTCATCACGCCAAATGCCATCGAAGGTCGAGCTGAGCTAGACAAGGATGTCAAGATCATTCGTTTGACTGATCCTAGACAACGCAGAATCACTGATATGGCATAGTCGAGAGACACAATTATTTGTTCTTTACTGTTTTATTTTTTTTCTTTTCCATTGTACTTCTTACGACTCGGGCATCTTATGTATGCACTTATATTTCACCTACTTTCCCTGGAGTTCTTTTTTTTTTCTTTTCACCCTGCCATTAAAAGGGTAAGGTGGTAGGTATAGTCATTTGCTATCAAAGATGAGATACCATGGCGTTTATACAGGATATGGACGGTGCAGGGTTTTATTTTATTTTATTTCTTTCTTACTGCTATTTCTGTACGGCTTTGCATTACATATGTAGCATTGGTATCTCGATGGCGTATTTAAACAGTTCAGATATTTTACGAATTAAGAATCATTAGCTAAGAATACATATAAAAGAAGTTTATGGTGATGGTGTACAAAGAAGACAGCTTATAAAAGACAAGCCATTTCTCTTGAGTAGTGCCTCGATGCAGTTATCTGATAGATTCAGAACATACAATTCATAGCTTTAGATGCGCACACCCTTGCTACGAAGAACGTTCAAAGCTGCACTAGCTGTGAAGCCAGCATATTGGCCAACGGCATCAACGACACCGCCGAGTGATGAGCTTTCATTAAGGCGGCGGTTCAGGAACTCTCTAGTCTCGGAGAAATCGCCCGAGCGGTCATTCGTCATGAAGAGCTCGGTAGAGACATAGATAACGCCGAGTGATCCTCGTTTCGTGTACCATGAGGGATCGACAGACTTGTCGCCAGCTAGGAAGTAGATCTCGTCGGTCAGAGCACCGAGTTCTTTCATGGATTCAGGGACGTATGTAGGCTGAGCCATTAGTGCTAGGGCCTATATATAAGAACCAGCATCACGAGTTAGTTCGTTTTTTATCCAGATGTAGGTCGGTTTCCCAAAAAAATGCAAACTAACTATTCAGACTTACATCCTGCCACTTGTGAATAACGTCACGGTTTCCCGCTAATCTCTCCCACGTCAAGCGTTCCACCCTCTCCTGCACAGTAGCCCAGCGTTCCGCCTCAGGGTCTGTCTTAAAGAGCGTCTTATTCTGCTCTGCCAACGCCAATCGCTTGTTCACCAAATGCCAACGCACCAGCGCAAACGCGCCGTCGGCTACGCCGCCAGCAGTGATATCCGGGAAGCCGGCATCGCGCGCGCCGGCTGATATGGCTTCTGAGGTAAAGCCGAGCTCGGGTACGTGCTTGTAGGCGGCGCCGAGAATCTGTTGCTCGGTCGTCGTGAAGCTGCTGTCGGGGGATGGGTGGTCGTAGGAGTGGTACCGGGAGATGGCGGAGGAGGCGATGGCGGAGGCGGGGAGGCGTTGGGTGAGCCTTGACACATGCGCCGAGGCAAGACGGAGTGATTGTCTCTGAAAGATGGAGCCCATTGTAGATATACCGAGAGCAGGTCAAGTATACTTAGTAGTTATTATAGGGATCGTACGTTGTATCGAAGCTCTAGTAGAATAACTAACTACGGCTAGTATTTTGCATGCAAGTCCTTCAACATCAATTATCCTAGCTCAGAATTCATAATAAGGGTTATAAACCCTATTAATCGCAAAAAAAATGGCACGACTTATGCAACCAGCGCTCGTCATACTTAGTGTGAGAAGAAACTCCACCTACAATAATACGCTCTAATTTCATAATACATATGTATTTACTGGCACAGCACTTAATACACTGCGCTTTTATCTTCAACATAGGCCCCAACGAAAACGTTCGTGGTACAAAAAAGGGCCAATTGTATATATCCAGTCGATAGAAACTACATGTACAATCATGTGCATTGCATATGTTGCGTTGAAACAGGGGACAGGCCTTGGTGGAGCAAGACTGCCTGACGATCCTGGTTAGAGTGCGTGTTATTCCTACTTGTGGACATCAATAAGAGGAGGATCTGTATATCTCGGTATAGTTGTATATATATGTAGTACGATATAGAATCGCTTTGTCTGGCAAAACATGTAGGAATATCATCATCGTGAATATCTATCCGCGGATAATGACAAAAAGAAGGAACAGCAGTCTTCATTGAGTCCTAATTTGTAACTTAATGGTGATGGGTAGTAGTAAAATGACGGGCCCGACTGCTTCTATAGCACGTATCAGGCATCGTAACTGCAGACAACAGGTCATGTAGCAAACCTTATGTATGTACGTTGCTATCTTCAGTAAAGAAGAATAAAATTTGTGGGCAACGCATCTCCACAATTTCTATAACATGATAATAACACGAAAAAGAGGTGTAAAAAAGAAAAGTGAGAGTCATAATTGTGATAGAACTGGTTTTTGTGAAAATCATAAGAGGGGTCCCATGAATCATACATGAAATGCCTGCAGTACAAGTGCAGAACGCATGTGCATTTTGTGATGTTGTATACTGGGACTGGCTGTACATCTAACCGACATATCCAGCCGAGACGACAATGAGAAAGCCACATTGCATGAAAAAATAAGTCTGCGATTGGAAGCCAACGGGGATTCCTTTCCGAAGAGGCGACTGTGGATGTAACTACTGAGTCATAGATGAGAAGCACAAAAGAAGGGTTTATGCCCTATTTACCTAGCACATTGCCATCAGTCTTGAGAGAACGAGAGAACTGCTTTATCTTGGTCTGGCTGGTTGATCTGTCTGACTGGGATTGCTGAGCTATGTACTTTTTGTTGTTGTCACATCGCGGGGCTGGCACGAGACTCTTAAGCTACAATCCTTTCGACATCTAAGAATACGTAAAATGATATTTTAGGCTTGAGCGAGTTGTGCGTTGTAAATTGAAGGGAATGTGATCGCTTGAGACTCCTTCCAGAACGTTAGCCAGAAAGATGTTGCTAACTAGGGTTGATGGGGTCAAATATAAGAGAGTTGTTTTTTTTTTCTATTTTTTTAAAATTAAAAAACTTATCGAATACGAGACACAGATCACAGATGGCTTGAGAGCTGTAACATCTTCGTATATCTACTAGCTGTTGAATTTGAAATATTATCGCAGTGTACACGTTGCGGTGACACAAGAAATACACGCATAAGTTTACCCAAAAAACACCGAGAGTAAATCGTATCGCTTGAAGTGGATGAAAGAAAAGAAAAAAGCCACAGGACACGTCTGAGATGGCCCGACTAACATTTGGACCAAAGTACATGCTAATTCAGGGTCGAGATTGACTGCGTTTCTCAAAGTAGCATCTAGTACCGGTCGATATACATCTGTATGGACATCTTGAGCATGATTACTAACACTATGGCATAAATTGATGGCAAAAGAGGTTTCTGTGACCTGATATCCGTCTCATCAGCCTCCAAGTCCACCACGATTGAATTTTCTGGTGGTGGATGGTGGATGGTCGGACTGAGCTCAGCATTTGGTTTTTGGTTGTCCTATATTTTCCTCTTTTTTTTTTTTTTTTTTACAGGGCGAAGGTGTTGTTGGTAGGTACTTAGTGGGGATAATTGCAATAGTTGCATTTGCTTCCTTCACAGTATTCACAGTATGACAGGCCACTTTTTTGCCTGTACAGCTACAGAGTATCTGTCTGTGTCTAAATGGCGTGTTGAAAAGCGGAGCCTGCTAGCAACCCTTTTTGCCGTCACAGCCTCGCCTGTCAAAGCTTTTTTTTTTTTTTTTCTGCTGGCTGGCTTAGGTACGTGTTTTATGTGGGTTAGGGACTAAAGGTTAACCTAGCTTTCGATCATAGATATTGACGCGCCAAAAAGTTGACCTCAAACTTTTCCCCTTCTTTGGCCTTGTCATTAAAGGCTCATTTTTTTTTTCAATTTCCTTCCATTTTTTTCTGATTTATCTTTTTTCGCATTGTGTATTTAGTTGCAAGGCTTCCTCTCAACCAACGCAACTTTCTTTTCCTTTCCATCACTTTCTCACCTCATAGCCTGGTATCCAGCTTGAATTACTGAATTGAAAGGGTGAGTTTATTTCCCCCAGCTCTTTTTGTTATTGTTATGGCGTTCCTTTTGTTTTGCTCTCGTGTTGTTTGGCGCTGTACCGGGCGATTGGCCATTTTTCTGCTGTAGAATTCTGTTGCAGAAGTCAGTCAGCCTGCTTGATGCATACAAAATAGTGCCATTGGCCTGTACAGTCCTGACGAACATTGTTGGCTTTTGCTTGATTGGGTGCCTTTTTTTCCCCTATTGGTTGCTATGTGCAACGGATGAGCCGATTCAGCGGCCGCTACTGGTTCGTCCAACACAGTTGCGTTGCGATTCAGTATTGGCCAGGCCAGGCAAAATGGAGGTGGTGCTTCTGTATGTTTAGCAACTGATTTTGGTGGGTTTGTGGCTTTTTTTTTTCTTACTGCCTTACTTTCTGATCTACTGCTGGTTCTATGGTCTGCTGATTTATTCGGGGTTGGTCGGTCGGTATTGCTTCACGTGTTTGTACTTGATTTACTTTCGGGGACTCTGGCATATATGATGGCTTTATATGACATAACATGGGACTTGTTGGCTTGACATTATAGACAACACCGACGCGTGAAGGGGGAGATACTTGGCTAGCTGGCTGCGGAGGCTCTTACATGCATTGATTAGTCTGGTCATTGATAGGGGAGGAAGATTACGCGCCTAGATACGATGGAGGTAGCGATGGTAGTGGCCTCTAAGCATTGGGGATAGCGAGTGTTGATCGCTCTGTCTTTCCATTGCTGCCGCTGTTGTCCCGGTCGCGCCTTTGTTTAGCCGACCGTAGCAGCGGGTCACGGATAGTCCCAGTCCAGTCTCAGTTGAGTCCATGTGTATCAACTTAAGTGCAAACAAGGCCTGGCCTGCCTCCCATTCTATACCATACCATACCATACCATAACCATGCGAAAGAATCGCTATACCAAACCAAACCATACCACACAGTTGCGCATTCATTGGCTCTACTCAACAACCGTTTTGCTGCTCGTCTTGCTTCCGATATCTCATTTATCTCATATTCACTCGTGTCGCTTTGATTGTATCCGCATATCCCTTGAACATCCATCTTCACTTTCACACCCGATGCTACATTGCCTGCCCACCTATCTCTACTGCCTTGATTTCCCTGGTATCTATCTATAGTACTGTTTCCTGCACAAATCATCACGTACCAATCACAACCCAACACCCTCCTAATATCCTGCTGTCCGTCGCTGTCCACTCACTGCTTTGCATCTGAGCTTCGACCTGCTCTCTTGGGTCCTTAATGGTCAGGGTCTCTTCCATCATAGACTTGGCGGATCATGATCCAGACGGACTGATATCCACGCGGTGCAGTGTCAGATGCTACAACATGCCACTTCGTGTCACCCTAGTTTTTCCAGTCGTAGGCTCACATACACATTTGTACAATTTCTATTGCTGTAAATATGTATGCTGCTAGGACTTGGCGAATCTTCTTCTGGTATGTTGGAAGCGTTGTTGTATCGAGTAGCCCTAGTAATGAAAATGGAACAGTATGTGTTCCATCACTGCGGGTTGGAAGCTCAGCACTAAACTTAGCATCGCACGCATATGGCTAGTTGTTGCATTGGGACACATGATTCAGAAGCATACTTCGAGAAACGTGCTTGTATTTATACAACCTAAAACGGACTCGATATATACCATATAAGACTAAGTGTTCTGTACCTCCGGGTAATTTGAACATAATATCTGCCTATTTCCTTTGTAGCAAGCACCCATATCGCCACCTACCTCTATTTTCTTTCCCCAAACCAATTTTACGCCTTCTAGTATATTCTAGTGGTCGTCACAAGAGAAGAAAAATAAATTAGCTCGTTCATTTCACCTTCATACCCTGTCCACACCGTTGCGCCATACTCGTCTAGAAACCCGCTTTAGTATGCAGCCACTGACAACGCTTTGCAGGAAACTATCCTTTCTTTGGAATCAATAATACCTATATCTTGTAGCCTGATATAGTCTACTAGCCAAGCACATCTTTGTGAACGCTGTGATCATATTTATCTCCGGATTTTCGCCAATATTGCCGACTTCCTCGCCCTTTGTGTGCTGGATATTGTCACCAATATCCGATATCATCAAACATATACGCCTTTATTGAAATAGTATTACAAAATATCATTCATCATGGGTAAGTGGCCTCCAACTATAATATCTTGCTTTTGATTTATTGAAATAGCCCTTGATCGACCCGACACCACCACTACCTCTCTGGATTTTACCCTAACTGTCACGCCGAAACAATGTCTTATTAGGGGTTTTCAAGCATATTTCGAGCGTACATACTTGTTGGGTGATAAGTAGAGTGCGTGCGATAGATTGCTAGTCCGGCAGTGTCCTGCATAAAGTCGGTAGCTAGTGCTACTAGAATTGCAACTAGCATAGTCACTTGCCTGATATTCGTAGTCTAGCTCATGTACTTCTATGCACAAATGTGAAAGACCCCTAGAGATGCCGTCGTCTAGTGATGCATGAGCATATCACATCACTAGCATTAGCCGCTGAACCTGTCTTGCCTGGAACTACTTGTATAACGTCTTTTCTACCCCATTGAAGAATACTTCAAGTGACGTGCTACTTCCTTATAACCTACCTATATTCTGCTACACCGGCCCGGTTTCAATATAGTAGTCCTATTTATTTGAGATTGCACACATCTAGTTGTGTCTACTCTTTTGGTCTACTCAATGCCCACTGGAAATACTTATCCTCTCCTGAATCCATTTATCACATCCATCTCCATCATCATAATTTATCCGATCCTTACGGCCGTTCATCGAGTCACTCTCGCTCTTCGGAAGTATTGGTAGAGTCTACCAAGTCAGTTTTCCTCTCTTCACTGAAACCATTACCCGCATGAGCACCCGACACTCCTTCTTGCGTTAGCATCTGTATCTACATTGCAACATCAACACCAAGCCTAGTAGCCTGGAATCCAGTGCCGATTATCCAGAGTAGCGGCCCAGTTGTTCGTTCGGGGGCCATAACACCTTGAAAACCCAGCCAGAGTAGGATCCAATCTGTCCGCCATGCATGTCGGCTGAGGCCCCTCTTTGACTGGAACATATTTCTTGTTAATTGGGTGCCCAGTAGCTACCAATCTGGATTTCATGGTACTGCTGCAACAGGTTGGCAAGCCAGCTGGTATGCATCCTGTTCCGGTGCGGGATTCTCTGGTCACACACCGTCCTTCACCCCTCTCACCCACTACATAGATACATATGTATGGCATGTTTTCTTCCGGCTCTCGCACTGGCGCTGTTTGCGCCAAACTGGTCGCAGCTGCAGTAGGTAGCGTTCGAGGCAGTACGTGTCACTGGCAAGATGCTGGCCATACGCCTACGCTTTGTCCGGTCGATGGCCTAGGTTACGGTTTATTGGCTAGTCAGTGTACTTCGACTCGGGGTTCTCTGGTCAGCGAACTGCCCATCCATTGAGCATCGAACATCATCCTAATCTACCATCCACTTTTGTCTCTATGATTCTGGCTGTTGAACTTCCCATTTCAATTGTTCTCTTGAGCTAGTTCTACTAGTACCAGTCCGAGTTCTGTGAACCTGTTGGCCTTGTCTTCAGCTACTGACGTGTATTCTAGCTGATTCTCTCGATACCTCCCGCCCTGTAAGTATCTCTCGTCTCACCGGCATCAGATCAATCATACTGTCAGGATGGATATGGTATTATTTGTCAAATAGCGGACTAGTGCCAGCCCTGTCTCCCTGTCGACAAACACGTAATTGCTTCTTTTTCTAGATTTCTAGAAAGGAAATAGCGAAATATTTCCACGAGCTGCTAAACAGGCAATTACCTCCTTTTTATAAAGGGAAGGCATGTGCGCGGTATCATGAACGCAGTTTCCTACCGATCCTCGTCAATTTTAGGCGCTCCTGGCTGTTTGTCGGTAGCTTCCGCACGCAGTTACGTTTTTGTTTGTTATGGGTGCAAGGGGCTTTGTTTTCTGTCCGCCTCAAGGCTACCATTCGACATGTTATCTTCAAACACTGTCTGCATGTTGTCTGGCTCGGACTCGCCCAACCAAACTCTCGTCTTGAATCACGGGCAACCTTAATTTATCTAACGAACCAATAACTGACATGCTACAGGCCGCCAACAACGACTCGCAGCGTGAGCGCTCACGGTCTCCTCGTCGTGGCCGTTCTCGCAGCCCAGGCAGATCAGCGTCCGCCATCGGTCGTTTTCTCCCCGTAGCCGGTCTCGTAACGAGAGCCGTGATAACTATCGCCGTAACCGTGATCGTTCCCCAATGCAATCTGGTCCTCCGGCCGGCGCCGGTGGTTCTGGCCCCAACTACGGTGGCCAGGGCCCCAATCGCTCTCACGAAGACGGCCGGCCATCGCGCGATAGCATGATCAACAACATGCGCGACTCATCCCAGCAGGACCGCCGTGTCTATGTTGGTAACCTTGCTTATGATGTCAAGTGGCACCATCTCAAGGATTTTATGCGCCAGGGTATGTCGTTCTATTCTACACAGTATTGTAAAATGTGAATTATCCCAGATATACTAATCCACTTATTCTTTTTAGCTGGCGAGGTTCTTTTTTGCTGATGTTCTTCTGTTGCCAAACGGAATGTCGAAGGTGGGCACTTACTACTGATTCATTGCTTGGATTTTGGTCTATGGCTTTCCCCTTTTCACACACTCCCCCTCCCCTTATATGGTATGATGGACTTTGGATTGACGGATTGGAACTTATCTTGTTCCGCGGTTGATGTAGGGATGCGGGTAAGTTTGCTAAGTTTCCTAACATTCTTCAATCATTCATTATACTAACTTTTCATTTAGTATTGTGGAATATGCTACTAGGGAACAGGCACAGACTGCCGTCCAGACTCTTAGCAATCAGAGCCTCATGGGCCGTCTGGTCTATGTCCGTGAGGTAAGTATCTCACAAAGCAAATATCTAAAACTTGATGATTAACAGCCAAATAGGATCGTGAGGCCGAGCCCCGTTTCCTAAACTCAGGAGGTCCTCGTGGCGGTGGCTTTTCAGGCGGCATGCCCCAGGGAGGCTTTGGCGGCGGCTACAACATGAGTGGACCTCCTAGCACACAGGGACGCCAGATTTATATCAGCAATGTTCGTATACTCTCTTAAGAACCCTTGTACCCCCCGCTGTTAATAATGGAAAATGGCATTTTACTAACTTGACATAGCTGCCTTACACTGTTGGCTGGCAGGATCTGAAGGATCTATTCCGCCAGGCTGGTAAGTCCCGATCGTACATGCTGATTCTCTATAGCTACTAACAAGCTATGTAGCTCAAAACGGTAACGTCCTCCGTGCCGACATTCAAATGGGTCACGATGGTCGCTCGAAGGGTTCCGGTATAGTAGTATTCGAGAGCCCCGATGATGCTCGTAACGCAATTCAGCGGTTTAATGGATATGACTGGCAAGGCCGCAACATCGAGGTCCGCGAGGATCGTTATGCTGGTGGTAACAACAACATGGGCTTCCAAGGCGGCCGTGGTGGCTTTGGTGCCCGCGGTAGCTTCAATAACTTTGGAAACCGTGGCGGCTTCCAGGGTGGACGTGGAGGCTTCCAGGGCAACTTTGGTGGTCGTGGCGGTTTTGGTGGCCAACATGGTGGACATGGTCACCACGGTGGCTATGACAATGCCCCGGTTTCGACTATCCCCCCCAACAGTTTCACGGATTTTGCCTCGCCAGGTAATGACCCTAACGAGACTATCTATGTGAAGAATGTAAGTTTAAATATCCGGGACATGTACTAGTAGTGCATTACTAATTACCTCTACAGTTGCCTTGGTCTACTAGCAACGACGATCTCGTTGATCTATTTGTTACCATCGGTAATGTCGAAAAGGCTGAGATTCAGTATGAGCCCAGTGGACGTTCTCGTGGCACTGGTGTGGTTCGGTTCGACAAAGTTGATACTGCCGAAACTGCTATCTCCAAGTTCCAGGGCTATCAATATGGTGGTCGTGCTCTTGGTCTCAGCTTCGCCAAGTACCTCAACCAGTCGAACAATCCTCACTCTGGCATGAACAACAACGGCGGCCATGGAGGTAGCCATGGTGGTAACTACGGAGGTAATTCTAACAACCACATCTCTAACATGCCTATGGAAAGTGATGGCCAAGGTAGTATGAATCCGGGCCAGATGATGTAGGATGATCTCCCTATTCGTACTATCAACACTATCAACCTGGTAGCTTAATATGTATGGCTACCTTGATATGCCCGCCTCGGCTTCACGGACTAGAAGCATGATTGCAAACTTTTCGTTTCCTTCATTTTCATTTTTTTTTTCGAATTTTTATGATTCTGCCTTTAATTATGTTTTCTTCTTTTCTTTGTCATCTTTCAGTTTTGTGTTTTTAGAAGAATCGTTCTTGTGCTATTTCATTATCACGGCGACTTTCGTCACTATACATTCAGTTTTGGATTAAATGTGTTTCGGGAACTTGTTATGGTTTCATTTTGAAGATCGAGTTTCGTTTATTATAAATAAAAAGTCTCTGAAGATTTCTCTCGGTTGATAGATAATTTGGTTGGATATTTATTCTGTGTTTGTGGAACAAGTACCGATGATTCTTTCGAGTTTATCGGCATTGTATATGTTGGTATACGAATGATGAAGATAGACACTTGTTGCTTCAGCGGCTGCATTTCTATATTATAACAAAGCTTCGGCGTTTTCGAGGTGAGGACTTGAAAGATCAATTATCAGGATACAGGCGCTGTGGTAGTGGCCTTCTTCTTCTTAGCCTTGGCCTTCTTTTTGCTACGATCTCTTGGCTTTAAGGCGAGCATGCCGGTCTTGCATATGTCGGCGTATCGGATGTAGAACTTTTCGAGCTCTGCAGGTTCCACGATTGTCGACAGCTTAATCTTTTCTTTTCTCTTGGACTTTGACTTTCCATTTGTGGCACGGATGATGACGGGAAGAGGGCTGGCAAGGTTGAGATCAGGTGTTGGGTTTTCATCGGTGGGTGCGAGTACGTTCTGGCCATAGGACACTATAGTATGCGATATGCTTTGTTAGTTTCATGACGAGCTGGCCGCGATACAAAATATAAAGACGTACGGCGTTTCTGGACAAGGTAGATGGAACCGTTGTCCTTAGGTTTCCGGTCATCGAAAAGCGCCGCTAGGCGGGCGAAGAACTGGCGGAAAGTTAGCTAAGTTATCGATGCAAACTAGAATAAAAATAGCGTACATCGTCGTTTGATAAATGATTGGACGCCATATCGTATGTGAATGGGCGCTACAGGGCCCTATGAAGCGTGACGCGATGGGCTCAGGACCTTGAACTTGTCGCCAGCATCATCATGGTGTGAACTTCGGAGTGGATATTGATTGATTGAATCAGAGGGGCCTTGGTAGTACAAAGGTATCCTTAACAGAATTAGCATTAAAATTGGTGCAGTTCTGCTAATGTGCTTCGAAAGAGAGTAGCCCCACTATGACCTCCCAATTAAGGTGATAAGACCGATAAGCCTGGATACTAACAAAAAAATATATTGGGCGATTTAGTCGCTTCAAGATCGCAACCATGAATCGCACTGTTAAGATCTAGTATTAGTATTCTCACACAATTTGTTTCTGTTTCACTCTAGATTTCTCGACTCCCCTCTAGTAGAATAAAGATATGCCGTCTTTCAAGCGCAAAAGCGCGAACTCAGAAAATGGCGGCCGTTCTTTCAAAATGCTCAAACAGCAAATTGCCGACGACGACGCAGAAATTCGCAATCTCGAAAAGAAACTCGGCATAAAGTCGAACCGCAAGTCTCTACCAAAATCTTTCAAGGACGACGGATTAGGCGATCTATTTGGTGATAACTTTGACGAATCTGGCGACGAAGACCCTGAAAAGTCGCAACAAAAGACCGAATATGACGACTGGCTTGCTGCTAAACGAGCAAAAGCTAGCAGTGCCAGCCAAACTTTCCCTGTTAGAAGGAGAGCCGAAGAGAATAAGCAAAAGGCCGCCCCAATAGAAGAAAGCGACGAGGAGGGATCGGACGGTTTCTCGGGCTTCAGTGGCGAAGATGAAGAGGACGAAGACGATCTCACAAATGACACATCTGGTGATGAATATGGCGACGAAGAGGAGGAAATAAACGAAGATACGGACGAAGACGAAGACGACAACCTTGACGGCTTAGCCACCAGTGATCTCGATTCCAACAAAGAAGACTACGATTCAGACGGTTTCGACGAAGATGATAACAGCGAACCTGACGCACCAAAGGTCCGCGAGAACCCATACGCTGCACCTACGACCGGACGAGTAGTCGAAAAATATGTTCCTCCTTCGTTGCGCAAAGCTGCGATGAACGGATCAGAGACATCCGTGAGGCTACAACGGCAGCTTCAGGGTTGGCTCAACAGGCTCTCGGAGTCCAACATGTTAGGCATTCTCAAAGATGTCGAAAGGATATATGCAAACCATGCTCGTGGTGATGCTAACAATGCGTTGATCGATGCTCTGATGGCGCAAGTTTGCAATCCTGCCACACTTCCGGATACTTTCTACATTCTGACCGCTGGTTTTGCTGCAGCAGTCTACAAGGTTGTAGGCGAGAGTTTTGGTTCTCTACTAGTGACCAAGGTCATAGAGCTCTTCCAAAAAGAGTTTGAGATTGCCAAAAACACCGAGGGCCAGGCCTCGAAACAGACATCCAATTTGTTGACGTTTATGTCAGAACTGTATGTTTTTCAGGTCGTTGGGTGCAACATGATCTTTGATTTCATGCGTCTACTACTAGATGATATCACGGAGCTAAGCACCGAGTTGATGCTACGAACTGTGCGCATGGCCGGAAAATACATTCGCAAGGACGATCCCCAAGCCCTGAAAGATGTTGTGTCCGCCCTTGGAACACCAGCAGCAGCAAACAATAACAAAGAGCTTTCTGTCCGTACAAAGTTCATGATCGAGACCATCACCGACTTGAAGAACAACAAGCTCAAAGCCGGTGTGCAAGAATCTGCAGTTGTCGCCGACCATGTCTCTCGCATGCGTAGGATTCTCGGTTCTTTGAATTCCCGCAGACTTGCGGCCAATGGACCTCTCCGTATTGGTCTTCAGGATATCGCCATGGCCCAGACTAAGGGAAAATGGTGGCTCACTGGTGCTAGTTTCTCCGACCCACGAAAGATGCAGGCTGCCGCCGAAGCCACTGCGGCACTTAAAGCCAATAAGCCTGTACTCCCGAGTCTAGAAGAAGATGGATATGTTTCGACGGATAGCGAGGACTACGAATTCTGGTTGCCAGAGAAGAAGCTTCGTCAACTTGCTATCGACCAAGGCTTGAAAACCGAAATCCAGCAGAGCATCATGGTTGCAATTGCTGGCGCCGCGAATCTAGAGGATGCTATCATGCACTTCCGCAAGCTCAACTTGAACAAGACGCATAGATGTGAAGTGGCTTTAGTGCTTATGACTTGTGTTTCCGGTGAGAGCCCGTATAACCCGTTTTACGCCGCCGTAGCAAAAAAGCTTTCCTCCGACGGACGAATCCGCTATGCCTTCAAAAGTCAGCTCTTGTCCATATTCCGCCGCCTAGGCGAGTCTCTCTTCGATGAAGAGGAAGAAGACGATGACACCCTCGGTCTCGATGAAGATAAGCTCGACAATATCGGCAAGTTTGTCGGTTGCTTGATCATTGACGGCTCCATGTCACTCCAGGCCCTCAAAGCCCTTGATTTCCCGACTATGCAGAAGAAGAGTGCAGTCCTTGTCAAATCTATCCTCCAGAGTATCTTCGCCGAGGCTCATAAAGCTGGAAAAGTTAAAGATGGACGAGGTAATCGCCAGGGCCCAGAGGAAACTTTACAAAGAGTTCTGAAGGATACCGAGGGAACATCTCTATCATCTGGACTGCAGTACTTTTTGCCAAGATGCTCAAGTCTGGTGGTCTCAGTAAGTTTGAGAAGGCCACTTGCAAGATTTCTCGCACAATATTGGAACAGCATAACATGTGAACTCATCAAGCATAGATAGATGGACTGGGATGAGATGGGAGGTATAAAAGACGGAGTTTGGTAGTATTGTATTAATATTCATGTTTATATTCATAGCCGGCATAATCTCTGTTCAAAATTTTCAAATCTAGATCTATTCGCAAATAAGATGATCTTATAAAAGTCCCAGCAATGATCAAGTATCAAGATGGCAATGGGTCATCCGTATTAAACCGATGAATTGGAAAAGGGATGTCGTTGCGCCAGGAACTACGACAAGCGCCATGATTCGTGGCGTCAAATGTGGCGCTTTGGCTTAACAAAGTGTGGCGAAGTGCGCTTCAACCTGTCGTTCAACAAAGCTTGCTAGTAAAACGAGGAACTACGGAAATGGTCGGGATAGGACCAAGTTCGGTCCCGCCTTCCGCATAGGCAAAACCAAAAGTGTTAGTTTTTTTTTTTAAAAAATTCTGGGTCCTCTCTAAAATGGTGGGCGCCTTGGAAAATATCGGGCCCAAAAAATAGAGAGAAAAAAATGCAGGCCTGGTTTCCTGAGTTTTGAAAGCCATTTTACTTACAAATACAAAGTTAAGGATCGGCAGAACTTCGTTTACACCCACCTAAGAGCTTGCGCGACGTTTTTCTGTTCTGTAAATTGAAGTTTCGAAGTTTTGAAAGCTCTCTCCAAAGAAAGCCTCTCATAATCGAAATCCTCCCTCCCCTCCCCTCCCCTCCCCCATTCCCCTCCCTTCGAATATCTTTTCGTCGTACGAATTGTTGGTGTTTTTTTTCCCGAGATATCCTCGTTTTCTTTTTTTCATAATGCTTTCGAGCTCCTTAATATCACGCGCAGCCGCTCGCTCGGCTACCAGACAGGCTAGGTGAGTCAATATGCTGATACTAGTTACTGCTCATCACTATTCAATGTATTTTGGCTCAGGGCCATACAAGTTGGTAGTATCGGTACCTCTCGCAAAAAAAAAAACATAAATCTCGGAAACCGGCCGCCGTATAAAAAAAAGTTCAAAGATACGGCTATATGTCCTTTGACATTGCGACGCAGGCCGGTCCTCGTCTCAGACCTTGCGTCAATCTCACTCGGGACATCCAGTTGCTGATTTTATCGTGTTTTCGTCTGTAGCATTACCTCGAGATGGACGCGCCTATACTCTTCCGCCACTGGTACGCTGTTCCCGGTCTCCCCCATTTCTCCGGATTTATAATACACCTGCCACGACCTCTATCCAACCACTACCAACAATGCTACATTGTCGTCAATAGCCATTCCCGCTGTTTCAGTACTAGTAAACTAACAATCTTCCGCTTTTAGAGCAGAAGGACCTTGTCATCATCGGTGGTGGTGTTGCCGGTTACGTCGCCGCTATCAAGGCTGGCCAGGAGGGTTTGAAGGTAAGCCGCACAACGCTTCCCCTACCACCCCACACTTCGGGATGTGCGGTTATCGATCGCCGTTTCGAATCGATCTCAATCGACCCCGAGCATTAAATCTCTCAATTGCCCCTTCATATATGGCATTTGTCTAACATGATCCGTTCTATCATCCTCAATAGGTTACTTGCATTGAGAAGCGCGGCACCCTGGGTGGTACCTGCCTGAACGTCGGTTGCATTCCCTCAAAATCGCTCCTGAACAACTCCCACCTTTACCACACCATTCTCCATGACTCCAAGAACCGCGGTATCGAGGTTGGCGATGTCAAGCTCAACCTGGCCAACCTGATGAAGGCCAAGGAGACCTCGGTCGGCGGTTTGACCAAGGGTATCGAATTCCTGCTCAAGAAGAACAACGTCGAGTACCTGAAGGGTACCGGTTCTTTCGTCAACGAGAACGATATCAAGGTTGCCCTGAACGACGGCGGTGAGACCACCATCTCCGGCAAGAACATTCTTATTGCCACTGGTTCCGAGGCTACTCCCTTCCCCGGCATGGAGATTGACGAGGAGCGCATCATCACCAGCACCGGTGCCTTGTCTCTGAAGAAGGTTCCCGAGAGCATGATTATCATTGGTGGTGGCATCATCGGTCTTGAGATGGGTTCCGTCTGGTCTCGTCTGGGCGCCAAGGTCACCGTCGTTGAGTTCCTAAACCAGATTGGTGGTCCCGGTATGGATTCCGAGATCTCCAAGTCCGCCCAGAAGCTTCTGAAGAAGCAGGGCATCGACTTCAAGCTATCTACCAAGGTCATCAGCGGTGACAAGACCGGCAAGAAGGTCAAGCTGGAGGTTGATGCTGCCAAGGGTGGCAAGCCCGAGACTGTAAGTTACACCACACGCACATTTATTTGAACCCTTTGAAATGCCCTCATAGAATCAAAGAACTAACAAAAATCCCAAAATATAGCTGGAGGCCGAGGTTGTCCTGGTCGCCATTGGCCGTCGCCCCTTCACCAACGGTCTTGGTCTTGAGAACACCAGCGTCGAGCTTGATGAGCGCAACCGTGTCATCATTGACTCTGAGTTCCGCACCTCTGCTCCTCACATCCGCTGCGTTGGTGATGCCACCTTCGGCCCCATGCTGGCTCACAAGGCTGAGGAGGAGGCTGTCGCTGTTGTTGAGTACATCACCAAGGGCCACGGTCACGTCAACTACGGCGTCATCCCCTCGGTCATGTACACCCACCCCGAGGTTTCTTGGGTTGGCCAGAGCGAGCAGGAGCTCAAGGCTGCCGGTATCCCCTACAAGGTCGGCACTTTCCCCTTCAGCGCCAACTCTCGTGCCAAGACCAACCAGGACACCGACGGTATGGTCAAGATGCTGGCTGATCCCGAGACTGACAGACTACTTGGTGTTCACATCATCGGCCCCAACGCTGGTGAGATGATTGCTGAGGGTGCTCTGGCTCTGGAGTACGGTGCTTCCACCGAGGACATTGCCCGGACGTGCCATGCTCACCCTACTCTTGCTGAGGCCTTCAAGGAGGCTGCCATGGCTACCCACGCCCAGGCTATCCACTTCTAAGCGCACCCTAAACCCTCAGTGGTGGTAAGCCATTGAAGTTATGATGCTAAAGGTTTTGAATCTCCGATAGCTCAAAACGCTTGGTGTGGTAGCATAGAATGCGCCTTTTTTAGGATCGCATATAATTGTACAATGACCTCCCATACTATCTAACAATACTCTCTTTTTTTTCCTCTCTTACCTTTTGATGATTTCTCAACTATCAGATTTTCAGTGGATGCACATGTGAAAAATACGCTATATTGTATATGGTGCATTCATCGACTTCTATCAGTATGTATCTCAAAACCTGTATCTGTATCTATCTTGTTTAGCTCCAATCACAGACTATATCGTATCGTTTCTTTTATAAACTTTGTATGTGTATCTTAACAGTCTTGTCTATGTGTCTTCATATGTTGCCTTGCATGTCATGTCATAGATGATCTTGCACAACTCCTCATGTTCTATTAGATACTGATCAACCATTCCGAATATTGCATTTCTCGGTCCAATGAGTAGTAAGTCTTCCTCGCTTTTATTGATTCATTGGCGGACTTTCAGCAATGTGCTCAAAGTCTGAATCTTCGGCGAAACAGCTAATTTGGAGACTAAGGTTAATGAGAAGCAATGCATTTGTAGTGATTGCTTAGAAACTAAAATATTTTGCCCCAAATCACAATATCTCCCAAAGTTATCTTGATAGACTACAGATACATAGACCCTGATCAGTTCTTCTTATGCCAACAATAATCATTGGCAACAATTCATGAGAAACTGCTACTTTAATATACCTGAACATTCAAATTCCACATAGCTCCCAAAGAGATATATTAGAAAAAAACATGCTAAATATTAAAGAGATGATTGGATAGATCTATAGATCTGAAAAAGTGCAATAAACCTGGGGATTTCAAACGATTAAATTGCGATCCACTCCGTACTTACATCTGCGCTTTTTTTTCTCTTGTTCCATATTAATGGTATAATAGGTTGAAAAGGTGATATATCCGTAGTTTTATGTAGTAACGTGTTGCCAATATTTGATACACAACATCACATCATAGATTTGTTACGACGGATCCTTTCCTTACCTTTTGTTCCAAAATTGTTCTAAAACCAGGGGTTTATCGAATGAAGAAAATACAGTTGCTAAAATCCGAACAAAATCGGTGGACGGATCAACGGATATTATTTTCAAATTTGCAAGCCCGTAGTGATTAAAGAATGAACCATAAATTGTGTGTGATATTGGTTCAGTTCAGTTGATGACGCCAAATGTAGGAAATCAAAGTAAAATTGAAACGGCTTAACGTATGATAGACGATAGTCTAGGGTTTATGACATCTGATATCTTGAGAGAACGAAACCACTCGAGAGAACATATCCCGAAGTTAGAGGTTGATTTTCCTGGTGATAATACGATACATGAGACTTTACGAAACACTGAGAGGCGGTGTAAACGGGATAGCCTACATGTATAATATTGGCAGTAGTAGTTGGTTGTAATCTGAGAATTTTGCATGGAATTCCGCATGGACACAACCTACCCAAGGATCAATGAAAGTATTCTTTTTTTAATTCTTTTTTTATCAAGGTGGAAATGGAGCTTTAATAGCTATGTAGCACCTCGGTATCCCAAGATACACAGCCCTGAACAAGTACTAGTATACAATGTAGGGTGAAGGACAGCCTACTTCTCAACACTGACATGCCACTAAGATACAGAACATTTGTTATGGTTTCGTTATATGCTATTCCTGCTCATTTCAACTTCTAATCCGTTCCCCGTTGGGAACCTGTCTCAAAACCTCCGAGCATTTTGTAGCTCCTTGTATTATAAACCCTCTTAGAACAGTATGGTTACTACCTGGCATCTACCTTCTGCAGAACTTCGTGAGTGCAGAGGTTGGATCAATGGAAGTTAATACATATGTATATTTGTGTGACTTAATTGTACTATGAATTTACTGGAATGTATCTGTACAATTAGTGTGGCCGGGAGTTTGATCTTGATTTTGGATTGCGATTGTGGTTGAAAAGAGGAAAGACGCGTGGAAAGGGGTTCCTCCATAACTAGTTGTAAATATTGGGACAAAAAAAGAAAAAAAGAGAGAGAGAGAGAACATCATTGTCAAGGATTTGATCTAGAGAAACAGCCCGACTTTTCTGTACCTAATTTTATTGGGAAAAATTCCCAAAAAGAATCGGTGCTCCTTCTTCAAGGAAACACAAAAAAGTTTATTTGGCAGCCTAGTTGCAATCTGGTTATGAATTGGGTTGGCAAACGAGGGGCCTAGAAAAGGAAGAAGGGGGTTTCCTGGCAGCGGTAGGACGTTTTACTACGACTCTGACAATGCCACTATATTCCTGAGAACCTGAGAAAGAAAAAAGAAAAGAAAGAATAGGACAAGCTGAAAAGGAGAGAAGGATGCCAGCCTCAACAGAAGAAGATGTACATGTATACTACACTACATATGTATGTCAGTACAAGCTTGGAGCAAGATTGGCGAGCAAGTTGTTTGTACAGTGTCAATGTCAAGATCTACATGTACAGAGAATTGGTTGTATATACAAATGTGTATATACATAATGTATGTATTAGTAGAACTAGTTGCTAGTAGTTCATAGCATGCTTGCCAAATTTCAAATTAGCATTTAGCCAACAGTCCCTAGCTCTTTTTCTTTGGCATTGACAGCATTGTAGCGTCAACAAAACTGGATGATTATTTCTCGAGAGCAGAAACGATCTGTCTTTCTCGCTTGTTCGTTTGTAAAAGATGAGAGAACAAAGGGACCATAAGAAGTAATAAAAAAAAGTACCTTAAGCCTTCAAATCTCGGATTCCTCAAGACGAACTCTCGCTCTCGGATGCTTACTATGCAGCTTTTTTAAACGAATAACATGCGAGGTTGTGCGAGATCAACAAATGATTTGATTGTAGAACATGCATTATTGGGGCGAGGGATGTTTGAATGTTTTCCAAGCAGAATGAAAGGGGTTCGACTTTGGTCTGCTGTTAAAATATCTTGATGTGCTGTTGTATAGCTGTGTATAATTGTACGCCGGTTGAGGAAATATCAGACGATGTTGATGTTGGTTATCTATTATTGGAGATTTTGGTGTGTCTTATTGTTAGATATAACCATTGTGAAATGGACAAGCAAAGTGAAAGTAAAGCAAAACACTGCCTCCATACGCTAAGCCCCAAGTAAGTGTTAGTACAGCTAGTTTATTGTTAGTTTAATCGGGATGATATAGGCTTCGGAGTTCTGCACTATCTATCGGCCACGGCGTTGAAAGTACGCCATCGGAGCCTTTTAGCTCCATCGCAGCGCACCATTCACTGGCCAGATCCTAGCCCCCACTAAGATCCAATTTCCAGCACTATCAGCACTGAACGTTAGTGGCCGAGCTACAAGATCGTGCTGTCGATTTAGTGCTTGGCTAGTCTGCCAAATAAAGAATGCAGCTCCCATGTCGTCTTTTCGTACAGGGCATGAATCTTGGACAACCCCAGTAAACTGGCCATTTCTTCCCCTTCTGTTTAGCATGGCTCTAGTTGCATTGGTTAGTCCTTTTACTATCATAGGCAATGCCAAGCTCTCGGTCTCTTTGAACAACGCTCCTTCTTTTACGTGCCTATTTGCCTATTATTATTTGCTGGCTGTTCCTAGTTTCACATATAAATCACTAGCAATCCCTTTCGGATGAGCCCCTCGCCGCCCCGTGTCCTTGTTGATATAACTATATATATGTATATATACAAGATGAACTAAAGCTGTAGAATAGCTGGTCTTCTTTTTATTTATCCAAGTACCAGGGATCTCCCACTCGTTTTTTTCCTGCTATAGCTTTGCTTCTTATAGTTTTCTAGAAGCTCACATATCTCCAACTACTTGCATCACACAAAAAAAATTCAAGACGACCCTGTTGAAAGTATTCCGCCACTGCAACCAAAGTTATTTAGCCACAGAAACTACAATGGCCACCAAATCTAGCGCTAGTAAGCGCACACGGGAATATCCCGTCATGTCGGTCAACGACGTAAAAGCCCAGATTGCTGCTGGCCGATCAATGGTCATCTTCGACGGCTATGTTCTCAAGCTCGACGCCTGGATTCCCTACCATCCAGGTGGTGATTTGGCTGTTTACCACATGATTGGCGTGATGCTACAGATGAGATGCTCGCGTAAGTTACTCCCAGCATGTCTCGATGCAATCGTAAAGCTAACATGGTGATTTCCATCACACCAGTCTACATTCACCAGAAGCCATCGCCATCATGTCTCGGTACAGAGTTGGCCGCATCGACGGCAACTGGATCAACCTAGTCCCTCCGATTCAGGGCGGTGTCTACTGCGTCGAAAGCGACAAGGAGAAGGCCATCTCCGGCTCAGCAAGTGACAGCAGCTCTGCCCCTCCCTCTCCTATATTCGACAGAGAACCCGAGTCTGTTCTGCGCGGCCGTAAGCCTCACCGAGAAGCTTCGGAGGGTGCCCGCAGCACCTCCATGTCCAGCATCGATGACGAAGAGTTCAAGGTTCCCATGGACGGCATGACGTACCTCGACCACGAAACGAAGAAGGCCATCTCCCTCGATCTCGACAAATACCCTGCCATCGACGTCGAGACACAAGCAGTAGTGATCGAAAAATACCGTGAGCTTCGTGACAGAGTCCGGGATGCTGGCATGTACAAGCTACGTCCATCAGCATATGCGAAAGAGTTTACTCGTTATACACTGCTTTTTGCGACTAGCATGTACGCCCTACACCACAGCTGGTACTGCACCAGTGCTGTTGCCCTGGGTCTCTTCTGGCACCAGCTGTCCTTCTTTGGCCACGACTCTGGCCACATGGCCATCACACAGAACTTCACGGCCGATACTTTGATGGGCATCTTGGTTGCTGACTTTGTCGGTGGTCTGTCTCTGGGCTGGTGGAAATGGAGTCACAATGTGCACCACATTGTCACGAACTTGCCCGAACATGACCCCGATAACCAGCATCTTCCATTCCTGGCTGTTTCCCACCGCTTTTTCGAGAATCTGTGGTCTACTTACCACAAGAAGGTTCTAGTCTATAATTGGGTTGCACAGAAAATTACCCGCTGGCAGGCATACCTCTACTATCCCATCATTGCTCTGGGCCGTTTCAACTTGTACATACAAGGCTTCATCTTCCTTGCCAAGGGTACCGGTCCTACTAAGGGCCAAGCTTGGTGGTGCCGCTATCTTGAAATTGTTGGCCAGTCATTCTTCTGGTACTGGTTCGGATATTGCTTGGTGTACAAGAGCATCGATGGTGGTTGGAACCGTTTCGTCTTTGTTATGATCAGCCACATGGTCACTACTCCTCTTCATCTCCAGATCACTCTTTCTCACTTTGCCATGAGTACCATGGATCTCGGCCCTACTGAGTCTTTTGCCCAGAAGATGCTGCGTACTACTATGGATGTCGAGTGCCCAGCCTGGATGGACTTTGTCCACGGTGGCTTACAGTTCCAGGCTGTTCACCATCTGTTCCCCCGTATTCCCCGCCACAACCTGCGTGATGCGCAAAAGCTAGTCTTGGAATTCTGCAAGGAGACCAACATCCCTTATGCTTACTTTGGCTTTGTTAATGCCAACAAGTATATGCTTGGCCATCTAGCAGATGTTGCTCGTCAAGGCCAAATTCTGGCCAAGTGCAAGCAAACTATGATTGATCGTGGTGAAGTTCTTGGTGGCCATCACCATGCCCAGCACTCTTAGATTTTCTTCTCAAAAAAATGTGTGACAGACCGGCATATGTAGCATTACGCATATAGCATTTCTTTTTTCTTCACTT
>RHDR01000039.1:0-89774 GCA_009806295.1 Davidsoniella neocaledoniae | reverse complement strand
ACTTGATGATTTGTGTCAATAGTTAGTTAATAGTAGGAAGAAAAGAAGAATATTTTCAAACTGCAGATTTCATTCAAGGCCTCCTTTTGAACTATTTTTTTCTATGGCCAATTTGTCACTATTTAGCTACAAGCTGTAAACAAACAACTGTATCGTCCTCACTATCACTGTATCTTGGCTAGTAATTGCTGTGGCCAATCCATCGTATCACGCCTTGTGTTATCTTCCCAGCCAAAACAAGCTAAGAACTAGAAAGCAATGCCACGATATCTACAGTTTGGCCCATCTCATTAAAACTGCAGCCGCAATCACAGGCAAAACAGAGCAAATCTCGCCCAGGCCCGCATACTCGGGTGGGATATGAGCCTTGCCCAGGACACCCGAGGCCAGCAACACGGCGGCTATATTGTAGACGGCACTCCATGCAAAATTGAACACAATGCGGCGCACGGCCAGATGGCTCACGGCCAGCAGATCAAGAACAGCTCTGAGATTCGGTGTAAGAAGCACAGCATCTGCCGCCGACGAAGCTAGATCGGCTACCGATTCTGTGCTACTTGCCATGTGAACTCCCACTGTAGCAGCGGCAAGCGCAGCAGCATCGTTCGCTCCATCACCCACGAAGATCACGGTCGCGCCGGAGATGATGACCCCTGACAGCCTTGAACCAGATCTTGGATGTAAACCTGCTTGGTCGTAGGGCTGCATTCAGCGCGCACATTCGCCGGTGGGATATTCACCTGCGATGCAAGTGTGTTGACAGCAGCAAGATGGTCGCCCGAAAGAAGGTGTACCGTGATATCACGCTTGGTGAGCGCCAATATAGTGGCGGCGGCATCTGGGCGTAGAGGGTCACGCAATCCAAACACAGAAACAAGTCGGCCATCGATACAGAAGCATAGCACTGTGAGACCTTGAGTGGCCAGTTCCAGTACGGCTGTGTGCTTGGTCGTGTCGAGCCAGGCTGCACTGCCTGCTTGTAGTAAGCGCCCCGAATGCATGCCTTCGATGCCCTTCCCAACCAAAGTTTTGACGCCCTCAATACTTGGTGGGGGTGTACTGTTGTTACTCATATATCCAGAGACCGCAGCTGCCACAGGATGTTTGATGCCTGTTGTGAGACCATAAAGTAGCGCCTTTGTTTCTGATTCTTGAGCGTGGTCAACTAGGAATGTATATTTTTCAACTTCCAGTCGGCCCAACGTTAGGGTTCCAGTCTTGTCAAACACCACATGCTTGGCTCCATACGCCACCTCAATTGTCTGCGCAGTTTGCAAGACAATGCCACGTTTAGCTGCAATTCCGGTCGCCACTACGACCACCATGGGAACAGCTAGGCCGATTGCACATGGACACGACACTATCAAAACTGTGATTGCGTATGTAAGCGCTGTGACTGCAGCAGCCGAGCCGCTCTTGTTGCGCACATTCACTTCAACGCCCACCCAAGCAACGAATGTAATGACGGTCAACAAGATGACGACGGGCACGAAGAAACTAGCAACTTTGTCGGCTAGGTCTTGTAGCTTAGGCTTCGAGAGCTTTGCTTGGTCGACGAGCATGGCAATGGTAGAAAGCGTATTGGAGCCAGGCAGGCGGGTAAGTCTCACTGTCAAGCTGCCCGTGCCATTGATAGTTCCAGCAATGACAGAGGACCCTAGGTTCTTGACTACAGGGATAGCTTCGCCGGTGAGTAGAGACTCATCAGTTTCAGAAGAGCCACTAACGATGACTCCGTCCGTTGGTATTGCGGCATGCGGAACGACCTTAAACACATCTCCAATCTGCAACAGTCGGGTATCGATCTCAATATCCGATCCATCGGGGTCCACAAGCAGTGTCGTTTTTACCTGTAGCGATCCTATTTCGATAGCTTCAACCGCTTTCTGTCTTGCAACTGCTGCAACTAGTCGGCCAACCATGATCAAGGTTACTAACAGAGTGCTTGTTTCGAAAAATTGGCCAGTCGACAGTGGCCTACCCAGTCTTTGATAAGTGAACGAGACGACCGAGAATATATATGCAGCACTGGTGCTCAAGACAATGAGCAAGTCCATCTCAACTACGTGGGCGAATATCAAGGCTTTGAGTGCCTTTGGGTAGAAAGGACCTGCGACAACTATTTGTACGAGCGAGGCCAAGACGAGTGAAGCAATAGAATATGTTGTTCTCTCCTGGAGGGGGGCCCATGCCATAACAAGGACCGGTATCGTAAGTAGGGCCGACAATCCAGTCATCCCATACATTTCTCGAACATGCTTCTGGCCTGCAGCCAGACCGGGTTGAACGTCTCGAGGAGCCAAGGTAATCGGTCCAGCCCATTCTGCACCACGAAGAAGCGATCTTGCTCCAATTATCTCTGGGGAATATGCGACTCGCGCAGTCTTCGAATCAACACGCGTAACACTCAAGACACCGACAGGCCAGGTTCCATCAACGACGACTTGAGAGCCCATCTCACAAAGTATGTCAAGCTGTGCCCCCTCTTGGCTCAAGTGAGTGACAGTAAACTCAGTCGTACGGTGCATATGGCGGACTATATCATCGACAGAGATTTGGCCACCAGCTATATCCAACTCCACACGGCCTAGAATCAAGCTCGTCTTAAGATTATTAGTGGCGGGGAGTGATGCGAGAACACGCCGCACTTTGGTTTCGCAGCCGGTACATGTCATTCCGGCAACGCTAAGAACCACATGCTCTATACTAGCCCAGGGTATGTTGGCGACATCCTCAATATCGTTTGTACCACTAACATTGTACAATGGTGTCTCCTTTTCACTCGCACAGCAGTCATCAAGGCATTGATTCTTCTTGATAGCTGGAGTTATCTTCTCAGGTTTGCAGCAGCCACCTTGCACTTTAGAGGATGGAGCACAGCAAGAGCTCTTGGCCTTGGAGCTTTGTACCGTAGGACCTAGGGCACAAGCTGGCACAGAAACAACAGCTCTTTCTTTCACCCGTCGCTTCCTCTCAACAGCACTTCGTTCCTTGACTACACAGCATGACTCCATGCCCATCGAAATAAGCGAACGGCACAAGCACCCTAGTGCGGCAAGACGGGCCGCATAAGTCTCGCGAGTAGTACGCGCGTGGAACGAACAGGCATGATAATCTAGTTTCTCCGAGGTAGATGATGTCGAAGCCGTTGTTTCGCTGGCAGATGAGTGACAAGCTCCCGGAGCAGACGATACACAAGCATCAAGGGCAAGTGCATCTATGCACAAGTCACTGCAGCATTCCTTTCCGGAACAGCAGGGCGGAGCATCAGCTAAGCTGGAAGGTGAAGCATCGCAGCAAGCATCTGATGAGGTCTGCTGGGGATCTTCTTCGCAGCAGTTGCTATCGCAATGATCGATAGCCACAGCCTGCGTAGGCTTTGAGCTGCAGCATGCATCATAGCAGTCCCCACTGTTACTGTCTGGCTTGATTGGCTCTGTGGAGCAACTTATAGCAGATTCATCCTTCTGGCCATCTTTACCGACGTTTGAGGTCTTCGGAGTTTGGCTCGCACAGCAGCCATCTTCACAACTTTGCTTCGGAATAAAAGCATTGCTGCTTCCAGAAGCCGTCTGCTTCAAAGTGATATCTTCGGAGACCGCATTTCCACAGCAATCCTTGGCAGGTGCCGAATCAGCCGGGTCGAGTGTCATGGAAACACATTCATCCATGTCAATATCTGTCAAGCTTATGATCGTAGCCATGTTCTATATGATGCCAAATCTATTAGAATTCCTTTCTATTTCTCCCAAAGATCGGGCAAACAAATAAAATGTTGAACGTGGAAAGATATAATAGGAATAATAAAGACTTACAGTTACGTCCGAGACTGCTTGCTGATCGGAGCTTCCTAACTGTCCGGAGTCTAGATCTAAGGTGGTATCGATACCAGTGCTAACGTCGTGTTGCCGGGTCCAGAGTCTGGTCCAGGCTTTGAACACCCGCTGCAACAGCCTGCCATTGTATACAGCTTGATCAGGTTTATAGTCCGAAGAACGGTAGCTGGTATCTAGTATAGGGAATATTGAGTAGAAAACTCTTGTGGTAATAGAAGTGAGAAACGTTGTCTACAACAAGTAGGACTCTAGTATTTATATACATAAGAATAACATATTAGTTTATATAAGTAGTTTCAGTTGCCAAGTATACCGACTTTGTTGGTCTTAATCGATCTGTCATCGATTCCTATCGCTTGATGGACTGCCAAGCTGCATATAACCCCAACCCTAATCAGTTACACGAATGATTCCTTATCCCACTTACAATGTAACCGAACTGTATAATCTGGAAGTTGAATTGATTGTTAAAAAATATTCTTCGTGACATTACGATTTGTGATTTTACATTTTTCGCCATGGAGAATGATAGACTTCAGTTTAAACTTGAAAACATTATCCGTGCTTCTAGTAGTACATTGACGACCCTACTCAGCAGGTACAATGCCTACAAGTTTCTTGGCCCTGACTCGCTAAAACGCAAAAAAGAGCACAATCGACAGGTAATCACAAGATTGAATCTTATGCTGTCGTGCTAGGGCCAGCCTAGTATCTTTGTTTCATATTTCCACTTCATTTTTCTTGTTTACATTTTCTTTATGATATCAGCCAATCTATGTAGTAAGATCAGCCGGGCAAATCGTATTACCCATGATACGGGGAAGAAAAGATACTTTGATAGGAAGAAATAAGTAGGGATATTGGACAGAAACGTTCAAGTCTGGCTTGTTTGAAAGGCTGTTTTTCTTTCGGCTACTTTTGGTCATTATCCCAGCGACAATAGCCTTATTTAGCCTCATGTCAGGAAAAATATATATGTATATAACTATAAAAAGGTATAGTTTGCCAATTGGAAAAATATGCTTCTAGGAACCCTTTCCCCCCTTTATATTTTTTGCTTTATTTACGACTTCGGCTCGGTTTATGCGGTTCTCCTACTCCTTTTACGTTTTAAATAAAACTCCGAATTCAGCAAATATTTTGGCTTTAGACGCCATTGATAGCCTTTTTTCTTGTTTTTTATATTGAAGACATAACAAACTAACTTGTCCAGAAACTGATTTGCTCCAGTTATACGGGACACGTGGTTCTGCTTTTTTGGACGTCTACCGAGTTAATAATTCTCGTCAAAGAAGAAAGATGTCAATATTCGGTCCTCCATCTCCAACCATGGTCTCCGGCCCTATTGGCCACGGTATCAAACCAACCCAAGCCGCCAAACTCGGCGACTCAATTCCCACGCCATCATCACCACGAGGCGGAATATTTTCCATTTCCGCCAGCACATTAATCTCTGCGCCTCCTCTAGTCTGTCTTTCCATCATTCTCGATGCCGCCAGCTACGCATCATGGAACCGGTTCGTCCCGCGAGTAACCACACTCTGCACCCCTCCCATCCCGGAAGTCTCTCCCGATTTATCGGACGCGGATGCGGCCCTCGCAGAGTTCTGGCACATAGTACTCTACGTCCCGGATCGACCATGACGTTCCATGCCGTTGTTAGAGAGAGTTGGCCACGTACGGCTGCTACTCGCTTGGAGGTTAGACATGTCACGCGCTTTCACGACGCGGAGGGTAGAAGCGGCTTGCGTGTCGTTTGGGGCCCGCCGGGATATATGGGCATCGGAGCTATCCTGCGCGCAGAACGTGTCCAGGAATTTGTTGAGGTCATCGGCCCTGATGGTCGTGTGGCTACCGAGTACATCCACTGGGAAACTTTCGGTGGTATGACAGGCCTACTTGTTAAGAAAACGGTGGGAGAGGCCCTTACCCTGGGATTTCATCAATGGACGGAAGATGTCAAGAAGGAGTCGGAACGGCGATGGGCTGAGAAGTCTGTGCCAAACTCTCCGAGACATTCACAAACAAGAAGATCTGGTTAGGCTAGTGACTATTGGAGGGGTATTGATGTGTACAGAGGTGACTAATCTAGTTAGGGGTGTATGATACCACGGAAGCATGAAATTATGTAATATAAGATACGAACGGAGGATTATACATAATAAGAAATTACTTAATATTCAAACTAATATCTTGATAAAAATCATGAAACATAATCAAAAATAAGAGACTAGCCATAGAAGCTGTAGAAATTCAACACTGTTAATAAGGCATAGATACAAGCAATAGTTATTGGGGCTCATACAAAGAAAAAAAAAAAGCTAGGCGCGAAGCAAGATAGTCATGCCCAAAAGCGACTACTTGCTTTGCTTGCTTGATATTGGCATTTGGATTAGCACTCAGACATCATATAAACAGATGCTTAAGCCTCCTCGAGAATGTTATGATTGACTGGCGTTTCGCCAAGGCTGAAACGACGCTTGACAGCTTTCCATGCCTCAATCAATGCAATATATAGGAACAGGCAACCAAACACGACACCCCACTCCCAAGAGATAGGGTGATGCTTGAATACAGTCTGGTTGAAAGAGGGAATGTAAATGACGGGAAAAGTGATGACAAAACCGGCGATGACGGCCCAGAACAGAAAGCGGTTCTTCCAAACGGTCTTGAAGACAGCGGTAGGACCAGTCCATTCAGTAGGATCCATGTTGAAGAGCGAACGATGGAAATGCTTGACTTCCCATGCCGTGACCAGAAGTAAGAACGATAACGTGGCGTACGTAGTACTACGGGCACGGTATACAACGTCACAGGACGAGTTGTAGTTCTCGTTACAGTCGGCGCCGAGATCACCACCGGAGCTATACGCTACCGAGGTGAAAGCAGCAAGACACAGTGCACCCATAAAAGTACCGTAGATGAACTTGTCACGAATCAGGTCGACTGTGAAGACACCTACACGCAGGTCATTGGGGGGACGAAGGAGAATGTCCTTTTGAGAAGCTTCCATACCAAGACCAACAGCCAAGAACGAAGAGGTAACTAGGTTGGCCCATAGAATCTCAAGAGGAGAGAGAGGAAAGATTGAAGTTCCATCATTGTCCTTGAAGGCAAGACCGACGAGAAGAAGGATGACTTGGGAGATGTTGGAGATCAATAGATGGAGAAGAAACTGTATGATAGTGTTAGTAGTGTGAGAGTTCAAGAGATGTAAATTGGCAGAGAATCACCTACTTTCTGGATGTTGTCGAATAGACGACGACCCTCACGAATTGCAGTAACAATAGAGGCAAAGTTATCATCAGTCAAAACCATATCAGCAGCTTCCTTGGCGACATCGCTACCACGCATACCCATAGCAATACCGACATCGGATTGTTTCAGGGCAGGTGAGTCATTCACACCGTCACCGGTCATGATACAGAAGGCCTTGCGTCTATGCATGGCCAGAAGCATGCGAACCTTAGTTTGAGGTGTGCAGCGACCAATTACAAGAGGAAGAGCAGGAAAAGCGTCGATCTGTGCGTCAGACATGTCATCGAATGTGGAAGCGGCCATGACCTTGGTTCCAATCTCAGAGGGCGGAAGCGAGCGAGGGAGAATGCCAACTTCGTAGGCGATAGAAGTAGCCGTCTTAACATGATCACCGGTGACCATGTGGACCTGGACACCAGCACGAAGACAGTCTTCAACGGCTCCACGAGTTTCGGGACGGGGAGGATCATATAGGCCGGCGAGACCGAAGAAATCAAGGCTTGACTCGACGACAGAACGTTCTTCGATGTTTTCACCGTGCTCGACCTTGCGGCCAGCGATACATAGAACACGGAGGCCCTCGGAAGCCAACTGGTCAGCTTGTTCGGTGATCAGTGCTCTTTCAACATCAGTAGTCTTGGTCAGCGGCAGTAAAGCTTCAAGAGCACCCTTGGAGTATACGGTAGTGCCAGTTGTTACGTTGGTATAAACAACACTCATGCGCTTGACGGTCGAATCGAAGGGGAATTCTTTCAGGAAAGATAGGTTGTGGTTGTTGATAATATCCGGCTTGCCACGGCTGAAGCGCATGGCAAAGACCTGAAGAGCGATTTCAGTCGGCTCACCGACAGCAGACCACGAAGGGTTGGAGGCAGTGGTAGTAAACGAGGCAGAATCATCCGGGTTCTTGCCATCGGAGACGGTCGAGTTATTGCATAGCGAGATGGCATGGCTGAACTTGGTGAAATCGTCACTATGGCTGAGGCTCATGCGTTTTTCATTGTGCTCTGTGCCTGGCTTAACAACGGTTCCGACAGCATCAGTCCAGCTAACCTTGCCGCTAGTAGGGTCGTAGGGGTCAGTAACACCGTCAACGATGGCATTGGCATTCCCAGCCAGCCAAATCTTGCGAGTTACCATGCGACCCTGGGTCAAGGTACCGGTCTTGTCGGAGCAAATGTTGGTGACACCACCAACAGCTTCCAGAGACGCCTTGTTACGGACGATAACATTACCGCTGCTCATGCTACGGGCGGCCACGGTGAATGTCAGGGTGAGTACAGCAATCAGCGATTCGGGAATGACAGCAACACCAACACAGATACCATAGATGAGAACCTCGCCGTCAACATCAAACTTGTTGACAGCGAAGACAATGATGACTAGAGAGATGGCCAAAGCGAACAAGAGCAGAGCAAACTTGCTGAGCTTGTTTTGAAGGGGAGTTCCATCCATGCCTAGAATACTACGGCTTTTGTTCTTGAAGTTACGAATGAAACGCTCGGCAAACGGGGCGTTCTTGTCGACCGCTTTGCGTGAGCGAAGCATAGAGGCAATCTTACCAACCTCAGTCTGCATTCCGGTGCTAACAACAACACCAGTAGCACGGCCGCGGGTGATGGCAGTGCCTGAGTAGATGAGGTTGACACGATCACCAAGGGGAATGTCTTTTCCGGGAAGGATACGATCATGATGTTTGCTAATAGGCAGAGATTCACCAGTTAGGATAGCTTCATCAGCACTCAAATTGATTCCATCAACTAGGCGAATATCTGCAGGGACCTTGTCACCAACACTAATACGGACGATATCACCGGTGACTAGAGTCTCAGCCTTAATTTCTACGGGCTGGCCGCCACGGATAACGGTACAAGTGGGGGAGGCAAGGTTCTGAAGAGCTAACATCTGACTCTCTGCACGAGAATCTTGCCAATAACTAGTAAAATTACAATGGTTAGCGTATTGTTCGAAATGGGTCTTATGACATCATGAGGCTTAGTCTGGGGATATGTGGATATAAAACTGGAACAACAGGGTTAGGGTTAATAGAGTAAGCTTACCCGATGACGATGTTGAAGAAGATGACGGCGGAAACAACGCCACCTTCAATGTAATCAGAGATACAGAATGAAAGTGTCATGACGAGTACCAGCACAACAGTCAAACTATTTGAGATCTGGCGCATGAAGATCTGGAGTTTAGAGGTTCCTTTGCTAAGCTCCATGCGGTTCAACCCGCAACGCTCGAGGCGCGCAGCCGCTTCAGCAGCAGACAAGCCATTTTCAGGATCTGCGTGTAGGTTCTTGCACACTTCAAGGGCAGGCAGCGAGTGAGGCGCGGTGCTGACAGTGTCAGAGTTGATAGAGCCAACAGAGCTGATGAGGGTAGCCGAGTTTTCAAGCTCGGTAGTAGAGGAGGGCGACGACGACGCGGGCGAGATGGGTGGGCGAGTAGAGGCCGCAAACAAGTGTTTCTCGTTCAACGAAGCCTTGGGCTCGGAGGCAACAGGCAGAGTTTCAGCAGGCTGCGATGAGCTTGGAGATTGGATAGTAGATGATGGGTGTGAACCACTACAAGGGGGCTCGTCCAGGTCAGTTATGCCTTCCACAGATCCAAGAGTCTGGCCATTGGGGGAAGAGGACGAGTAAGATTTTCCCATCGAAATCGGGTTGTTGATGAGAAAAGTAAGGCAGCAAAAAAGCTAAAGGGCCTTTTATATGTTGCACTTGGGTTAAAAATAAGATAGGGTTTTGTTCAGGAACAAAAGGAGGCAAGATAGAAATTCAGAGCAAGATGAAAGAGAAGGAAGCCTAACTAATTGTAGGGTATCCTGATGTGAATGGTGGCTGCCTTTATTTATATCCGTGGGAACGGCTCTTTCTCAATCTGTTCAGAAGTTTGCGGGATGAGCCAATCTAAATCTGGCGGCCGGCCGTTTCTATGCCGGGCATGGTTTGGTTTGGTTCACACCCCTCCCTCTCCCTCCTTCTAGAGCGGCTTTCACGGCTGGTTATATCCCTGCGCCATGTTACATCTCCCGTCCCATTTGTTCTGTCTTGAACTTGTAGACTTGGAGCTAACAAAGAGGTTAACGCGAATTTGGTCATTCGTGGACTAGACAGACTAGCTGTTGGCTGAGCATTTTGCATTTGGACTTGGCACACACGACTATCTTCTACTAGTACATAGTATGTTAACATTGACAGGAGAGACTACACACTGTACATACAAAGGTATATGGATGGAGAGCAAGAACAAATATGATTCTCTACTTGCTGGGTCTTGGCTGGGATTGACTCGGCTTGCTTGGTCCGGCTTGGGGGCAGCTTCACTTTAAGCGGGCTGATCCCTGGGTGATCTGACAATTCAACACATCATCATCCAGCGTCATTTGCGTCTTTTGTGTCTTTTTGTTTCTTTTGCACCAAAGGTTGTATTCTGCTTTGGCGCGAATGACGAACAGGGCAGTTGCCAATCGCATGCCAAGTAGCCAAGCGCACTTTTTGTCTTGAAGGTGTACTCTGATATACAACAACTAGTTCCAATTCCAATTCGACAAAAGGCCCTCTCTTTGGGCGATGCTGAAAAGAAAAGCAGAAACCAGCAGAGCGGAAAAAGGACGGAAAAAGATGTTCGCAGCAGGCATAAACAGGTGTAATTATCCGCTTTGGGATCTGGGTGTTGGATAGTACAACATGTGTACTGTTTTTGCCTGTATAGCTGGGGCCATAAGTATCAATCCATGTTTGTATCTGTAATCTGAATTGTTGTGGGCCTGTATGTGCTCTTTGCCCATAAGCAAGCCCTCCTTTCTGTTTTCTGGGGTATTTTATTTTATCTTGATATTACTTGATTGCTGCCTGCCTATCGAATAAGCAATAAAGAGGAAAAGAAGAGATCTCAACATACTATACAAAGCCAATGGCTGGGGCTGAAGCAATTAGCATAGATGAGCACTATCACATCACCAGGCTACAACGGCTATATCACTATCACTGTGAATGAATTAGCTAGGCCTGATTACTTCAGTTAAGGAAGGGTATCCGAGTGGCAGGATGCAATCCTAGAGTTACCCGAGCCAACAAATTCATTACCGTGAATCTCCTATCTTGTTATAGATATGGATTGTAGATTGACTTTGACTTATCATCGACCTCAGTAGCCTTGTAGAAGGATGCAGCGAGACTAATCAACTAATGGTGGCAACAAACAGTGCTGACGATGATTAATGACACCCTAAGCTGCGACTTACGACAGGTCAGTTACATCACTGGGTTTTGCAGAGCGGCTAGCCGAGAGTCATTGTCTTGTCTGTTCATGTCTAGGACTGTTTGTGTCTATGACAATACGTAACTGATACATTTTAATAGTACTCAGTATGCTGAACTCAGTGGGCTTCTTGAATCTTTACAGCCTGTTTTGAAACAAGTACATTCCTCAACAAATAAATGATGTATGAAAGAAAGAAATGTCCTATCTCGTCAGCCAAGTCGAGTATTACATATTTATAGCGTATCTTGGGCAAAGGCCCACGTGCCCTATTCCTTGCTATTTAGAGTCTACAATCGACAGCTAGAAAAAAAGTGGCACCTTTCTTCCTGTAGTTGTGGAAGCAAAATATCAAAGGAAAAATTGAGGCAAGAGACAACAACGCAAAGTAACCCCACTGACGATCGATCTCGTGATGCCAGTATTTGGAGGGCTTTTCTTTTCATGTGGTATTCGTTTTTTCCCTTCATTTTTGTGCGTCAATTCTTTTCGTCCTTTGGTATCTGTATCTGCCTCTACAGTCAGTGTTACAGTCGCCCTACTTCTGGAATATCTCAGTGTCTCTTTATCGTCAAAGCGTACCGCTGAAAATCCCATCAGAGGAGTAGAATAGCATCATAAGCGATGTCCGCTCCTATCTGCGCTGTTTCACATCATAGCCAAGACACCAGTTAAGTATGCGTACATGTATGCATACTTAGTGCCCGAGTTTCCCGCTCCGCCCTCCCCCGGTCATCCGCTTTGGTTTTGTGATAGATGTTGTTGTTTCTTTCTTCCTTTTTCCCTTGGCTGTCTGGCCAAGCATCGTGAGTAGGCGGTGAGCAAGAGATACATTCTGTATAGTGTATACTACTGTTCTTGGCTATGCTTGGCCTACCGTACCGGTTCCTATATTTCATGATATTGCCTACGTGGAAGGTCATATGCAAGTACTATCATAGCATGCATACATCTTATACGAATGTACTACTATATACTTATATTCGCTCTCTATTATTTCTCACTCTGTCTAGACCGGCCCTCTGTGGAGTGATCGCGTTACATGCTAATATGTAGAATGTGATACAGTTACTGTACGCAGGTGTGCACAACAGGGCACATTATCACAATCACTAGTTAATTGATGTTATACTTTTGACCTCTGATATCGGAACGGATATCCGCTGTGTTCATCCTGGACACAGCAGAGGCAGTGGTGACGTCTGGCCGTGAATTATATATTATTTACTTGGCGGGCAACGGATACCGCTGTATCATTGTGGTGACCCCCTCACTTTGATGAAACATTTGTTGCCTGCGGTTCTGAACGAGGCGTAAGGACTTTATGGGACGGCCATATTAGGTATCTTATACGACTGACTTTTACGGCATCTGAAGGTTTACTTGGAATGCTCCCAACTAACACAGCTGTCGGATCTGCAATCTCTGCCAACATATGCTTCTCTTTCGGGAGTTTTGCAGTGTTACTCCAATACTAATACCGTATAAATGTATGATATGGTTCTGCAAGACGTATAATCATAGTAATTAGGTCTACTAGTTGTACACCCTAAGGTAACTGTATTCTTGGGAACGTCTTATTCAAATCGACTCCCAAGCCTAGACTATGTTCTAGATGACGACAAGCTGCTGCACAAAACTGAGTCGATATTTTTATACATGTACAGGCCAATCACGATGCTATATATATTACGCACATGATATCGCGGCCTATTCGCCAGGATTCCGCAAGCTTCTATAATTTATTCTAGCCGCCCTTTTCTAGGCTGTTTTCACTCTCTCTTGGCTATCCCATCTGCATGTTTCGTTTGATCTTTGCATCCTTTCATTTTTTTCCTTCACTTTAAGGCATCTTACAAATTTGTTCCCGCCGTCTATATTCCCAAATTGTATTTTGGATAGATAGGCTTACATGAAGATCTGTTGTGCAGCCACACTTGTCGTAATTCGCACAGGTCTAAATGGTGTTTGGTTTTGTTTCTGGAGGCTGAGTTACAGATAATTACTCAAGTGGCGCTATTTGGTAGACTACCCTCCTTATCATTAACGCCACACAGTGGCTGACATCACATTGGCCAGCTTTATTGAATTGAAGTCACCAAAAGAAGCATATTGCTTGCCGTACTTGCCGTTTATTGCATATCTCATAGTTATCAGCATTATGGCTTGGAATCTCTCTATACATTCCAATCACATAGACTACCCTCAAAGTAATGAGTTCAAAGTTCACTAATATCTTGCAATTGATCTCTATATGTACGTTCAATGTGTGCTAACCAATACTTGGCAGATACTAAAAGCAACCTACCTGCCAAAACGAAAATCCAATGAAGCTATAGCTCATAACCGAGATGTCAAAGTGCCAAGATGCACTGCCTCCTTGTGGAGAATATTATTTGATCGTGTGATCTGTAATCTGACTAAAGATCAAGAATATTTTCTTGTTGCCTTCGATCTGAAGTATCAGATACGAGATAGCTTCCTCGTCGGTGTTCTCGGTTGGCCTGTGTAAGAGATTGCTTTGGCCGGATATCCCACTGTTTTCGGTGTCTATATCGAGTTACTTGACACATACCGATAGGCAGAGTTCTAAATCCATATCTTATATCCGGACTTTTGGGTGTTGAAGTGATTCAACTACCAATCAAATATGTATGCCTACAATCCACTATCCATTCCTTGACCCTAGGCAAAATTTAATAGCCTGTATACCAATCACTATGGTGTCTAAAACTTGGCAGATGCCAACCATATCTTTGCATCAATCGGGTCACGTTCATCACCCGTGATCCATTCGAATATAGTAATCTATTCAACTTCCAAGCCGTCCGTCTTTCTACAGCCGGCCATGAGTATGACTTTAAACGGTTACATTATGTAGCTTTCTAGGGCAATGATATGTATGATAGCATCATATTGTCGGCGATACACAAGACTACGTCCGGTTGTGGTAGGCAAACAAGAACAAGATGAACAACTAACATTCACAAGATTATGCACATCTTCATATCACGGTTAACTGTGTAATAGGTACTGGCCATCTGTTTTGTCTACCGTATACGTAACACTGAGGCATGCCAAATTTCATTGGGTAAATAAGTTGTATATATACATACACTTGTGCCACTTCAGTTCGGATACTAAATATCGACGAGCCATGATTGTCAAGTGCATTCACCATCAGTGTATTTCACGGTCCATGTGGTATATAAGTAATGTTAGCTTACGTACCAAGCCTACCCACTCAATCTTGCTCACGGAGAAACAAAATGGCCTACGAGCCATCATCGTAGGAATTCCAGGAACATACATATCTCGGCAGGTTTGTATGTAACATTCCAAGAACTCAACCCAAGGGATACATGTCACTAGAAACCAGCCTTTTATTCATTACTCTTGAAAGCGTCCATATTACAAGTAAGAATCTCTTTCAACGAAAGAGCAGCTGCAAGTATTTGAGGCCGGCCTTTTGTCAATACATCTTAGTATAGAAGAAAAAAGTACTGATATTCATTATTCATGCACATTTGACGGATTCACTAATCATCCCTTGTCTACATTCTTGTGCTTATGGAATCATAAACCCTTTGGGAAGACAAAGGGCGAGGATGAACTGTTGAACATGTTCGCCGTGATGGACGCAATTATACGGATGTTTGTTGTTTCTCGGTATTTCGATAATTATATTCGGCAAATCAAATGTCTCCTGTGTTATATATTGCTCAGATATAAAAGGACGGGACATCTCTGATGAAGATATACACTCCATCGTTACTTCATAAAAGTACAGTCTTAAGCTTGACCACACGCTCTCTTCTCGATATCACATTTATTCTCTACGGACAAACATCTCGTTCTATACTATACTTGACTATATTAATAACTCTTTGGTATATCGCATATACACTGCCGCCAATATGTACACCGTTTCTACTATTCTATCATTCATTGCCCTGGGCGCTCTCTCTACAGCAGCCCCAACCAACGTAACTCCTGCCAACATCACCTACGAAAGCGCCGGCTACACACATGCCAACATTTCCAACTGGGTGATCACATCGGCCTCGCGGCACTGCAATGCCAACGTATCCGAATGCACGTGGTCCTTTGGTATCAAATCATCCGTTCACGACGAACAGCCCTGTGTCTACAAAGTCCTATCCAAGGGCTCTACTCCGGCCACACAGGTGAATAAGGTCAATGTTACCTGCGGCCCTTACACCGTTAGCTCGAACTGGAGCGGTCAGTTCGGAGAGGGCATGGGCTTCACGACATTCAGCGTTACAGATGGCAAGTACATCTCGTGGCCGGCATTCAGCGACAGCGAACTGTCTGGTGGCAAGACAGTCTCGCCCGACAAGAACTTTGCCGTTTATCTTCTCAACTCGGCGGCTTAGGAATTTGGCATATTAGCGCCATGAGCTGGTTTGGTTACATAAGATGTTGTATTAGTAGATGGTGTTCTTATCATCGCTATACGCTGCGAAACTACCATATTATATATTCACTATAATCATAATTTCTTTCTATCAGGCCAATGATGTTGTTCTGTGATACCCTTCTCTGTCCACGTATGTGCTCATTCATCTTTACTCTGTCTCCATCCAAAGCGCCTGGACAAGTCCGGCATTATCATTTCCCGTTTCCTTTCTTTCTACGACAGATGAACGCCGTCTAGCCGTGGCTCTCTTCCATTCCTCATCCCAAGGTGACAAGCAAGCACCAAATGAGTGCCAGGTGTACATCACTATGCGATTCAAAGCATCGGTCTGCTCTGGCATAACAGCATAGTCCATGCTGCATGATGCACAGCTTTGTGTCACACCAGACTGGGATAGGGTAGCCGCTGAGATGGTCGTGTGTGTGCAAAGCTGAATGCCAGACTTGGTTATTTGCTCGGAAAGGACGTTGATCTCATCACTGGCGGAGTTCCTTCGCATGGAGAATGACAGCTCGTTCTTGGCTAAAAGAGCATCGCCTACAATCTGCATTCGGCGCTGAACAGAGCCGGAAGCTGTCCCAGATATGTGCAATGGCTGGGCTCTAACATCAAGTAAGGAGATAGGAAGTCCATAACTAACTCCAAGGGCGTTTTGAAGCATCACTTGTCTAGCATCACGGAAGCTCAAACCCGGAATCCCGGAAGGGACCCACGCATGAGCATACTTGCAATGCCATCCTAGCTCTAGAGGAGACTTTGGTAGGCCAGTGACAGTGCCTGGAGATTGTTTATGAAGTTTGAGACATGCGAAGCATAGAATCTTATTGGGCGTGGACCGCTCAAGAAGTTGCAAGAACTCAGTCTTGTCGGATCGGGATATCAAGTTGGACTTGGTAGTTGTGAAAAAGGTGGAATATAGCGTCTTGCATGTTAAAGAGAACGCTAGTGCAGAAACTGGGTCTAAGTTATCGTGGACAACAGTATATAGGAGATCAAGCGGTAGGTCGATGATGGGGAAGGCCGAGCCCTGTGGTAGTGGTAGTATGTTAGAGTGTTCCATTGTGAGAAGTATAATGAAGTTAAGTGGTAGTATAGAGTGCTGTATAGTCTTGAAGTGAGGAAGTAGTGCGACTACTCTTATATAGGTTGTGATATCTAAGTATAATCCAAGTATCCAGGTACCGGATCTCCTTTCATATAAGACTTGTTGAGGATGACACACCGATACTTCTCCATCGCACTTACATCCCCCCTCTGGTAAACAAAGCCGAAGGTATATGAATAAACCCAGCAGCTAACCACATTTTATGTGAAGAATTTCCCCTTCGACAGCCCGAATCACGTCAGGTTAGGCCCCAATATGGGTGGCTGTCATTACATAAGAGATGCAGGATACAAAATATTGGTACACCACCCAAGTATAGCCCAACATGTCATCCATGAAAGGGATACCATACACATAGTTGTAGACAGTTATGTTATATTTTTTTTTGTTTGGTTGGAGAGCGAGCCATGTTAGTCTAGGCCTGTTGACTGTCTTGCTGGTGCGCTTGGCGCTGGCTTAAAGAGGAAATTCAACGACACATAAGTTTGTAATAGCGCTGCCAAAGACTGGAACGGACTGTTTACATGGCATTTCTATGACTTGAAAATTACTACAGTGACTAACACGAAGTCAGTTTTAATAGCTCCAGGAGTACAGAATGTCATACGAACAAATTTTAGCAAAGATATCTAGCAAGCAGTCTACATGTTGATAGATTAAGCAAAGTCGGTGAGGTGAAACTTAAAACAATACTGTGTGTTCTAATGATTCCCCATTACGATATTGACCTGTAGCAGTTTAGGGGCCAGTCAATATTCTATTATAAGTAGCACATTAGAGCGGAATCTGCTTTGTTCCTGGTTTCAGCACTCTAATACTCTATTAACTAGCTAGCTCCATGGAGATAGATATATAGCTTCCTGGGGCCCTTTCTCCAATATCAATCACGAGTTACAGGGCCCCGTGACCGCCAGAACAGCATAACTAGCATCCAGGGATGGACTCATCGTGACCCCAGAAAGTCCATGGACAATCAAGCCGAAGGGAAGCGCAGGACAGATGTTCGTGGTATAATACGCACCATACTAACATTGGTAGAAATGAAGAATAGTAAGGAAGAAAGAAACAAAAGACTTCGAGAACTCCATCGTGACGTTGCCGACGCCCAAATCGATCCATCCGTCCCCATCAATTTCGGTTCCTACAAGATTTACCCCAGATTTTAGGAAGTCTGTTATGTAAGAGGATCATAGCTCTCTTTACAACTAAGTTCTCTTTTGTTTCTTAAATTGTTGGTTTCTCGAGTTTTGTAATAGCAACTGGCCATAGACTTGTGACCGTCTCGATGGTGGAATTTTTAGTAAATCGCTTTTTTTTTTCTTTGTTTTGCCGTCTTTGACTCGGACATCGATGCAAGCGTTTATTTCGTTGCTTGATTGATGTGTTTTATTTCTTTTTAGAATCTAATTGTTTCTTTTGGCGGTTTGCCGTAGCTTGTTTAGATACTTTCAAGCCCACTAGCTAGCTGGTCATACAGTGCTAAAGTGCTCATTTACAGTGGCTATAGCTAATTTCGTATAATGCATAAGCCACTATCGAGGAAAATTTCAGCGATCCACGAGACCGTCTAAAAAAACGTAATGAAAACAATAGCTACCGATACTTTGATTACGTGCTTAACAACCGATTCTGAGATGTCATATGTATGAAAAAAAAATAATAAGACTAGAGAAAGTACCGTGTAAATCACTCATATTACATGATAATTGACGCGATATTCCAGTGCCCAACGTGTAGAACCGAACCAGTTCCAGACGTTTAGACATGATGCTACTGAACCGAAAATATATAGCTAAAGGCGGGAAGGATAATTGAGATGCAAAAGTATCTGACCACCCTAACCCTAATATATAACTAACTTTATCAGACAAGCTTGATGGAAGCTTAATGTGGAGGCAGTTCATAGGATGCGTTGGTTCAAGTGTAAGTAAAGCCAGAGAATTAAGCTTTGACATTCTTAATTGATATTACAAGGCATCGAAACACCTAGATATCTATCCGAGCTTTATCTGGTACAGAGATCACGAGAATTCGCAGGTAGATATCCCGATATGTACAAAAAGGTGTTTTCTCGGAGATAAGATGATAAGAGTATGATGGCTTGCTATGTTATAGTCTCCAGTTATAATGCATATAGCGAGTACTTCAAGATGGGTAGGTGGGCGGATTACTTAAGGGCAAATCGTCTAACGTAGTGGCAATGCCTGGAAGTTCCCCTCATGCAAGTAATAAACATAAACAACTGATAAAATCACGAACTAACAACTCAGGCTTTGCAAAGTTGCATCGATTATTAAATATAGATAGTGAGAGAGAAATCACTACTGAATCTAACCCGCGACATTCAAATTCACCATATCCGTTCGACCGGCCCGATCTACTATAATGCCCGCGGCCGTTTTTACCCCCGGCTCTCACGCCTTAATCACTGGTGCCGCCTCTGGTATCGGCCTCGCGCTGGCCAGACACTGCGCCGAAGCTGGAATGTCTTTGCTCCTGGCCGACCGGGACATCGCGCCGCTCGCAACGTTCGCCAACCAATACCCGTCCATTAAGGTCGTCAGTGTGACTTGTGATGTTTCTTCCCCGGTGTCATGGGCGACGCTGCGGGAAGCGGCGGAGAAGAATTTCGGCGGCGCCATCGAACTGATGGCTCTAAATGCCGGCATAAACATCAACGGTGCTTCATGGGATGATGTTGCGGCGTTCCGTGCTACCTTGGATACCAACTTGTTTGGCGTCATACATGGCATCAATGCTTTCCTTCCGCTGGTGCGGGCTACAGCCAGAAACCCCAACAGCAAGCCGTCAGCCATCATTATCACGGGCTCCAAACAGGGCATCACCAACCCACCGGGAAACCCTGCCTACAATGCGTCCAAAGCAGCTGTCAAGAGCATTGCGGAGCAGCTGAGCTTTGACTTACAGACTGAGCCAACAACCGTTCACTTGCTTGTGCCGGGATGGACGTTCACTAGAATGGTATGTACAAACCCACGGATTATGTTGCAGATTTGCTAACCATGGCTTTCCTCTAGACCGGTCAAGGAATGCGAGATGAGAAGCCGCCGGGAGCATGGAGCCCGAAGCAAGTGATTGACTATTTGGATGCCCATATCTCAACTGAAAAATTCTACATCATCTGCCCTGACGATGAGATCGACGAGGAAATGGACAAGAAACGTATACTATGGGCCGTTGGTGATATTGTAAACGATCGGTTGCCACTATCGCGGTGGCGCTACGACAGCAGGGCCGCCGCAACTGCAGCCATCGAAAAAATGAGAATCTAGTATAAGGGAATGGGGGAGTCGAACTAGGGAGATAAGGGTATAGGTATATATACATCTTTATAAGCTATATGGTATATTGTTAATGAAACGTAAATTCTGTTTAAAGGTCAGTCCTTGTTGAACAGCGTGATAGAGAGCGGTTGTTGATCTATAACCCAACAAGTGAACGCACAGCGGTTACTATAGCTGGAATAGACGTGAAGAGCACTGTTATAGCACCGAATAAGCTCATTGACAGACTAGACAAAGCTGCCGCTCTTGGGTCTGTGGACAGCAACATAGCAGTTCCTAGTGCCGACGAATTTGCACCGAAAGTAACACCCCGGGTCACATAGTCGTCCTCCGGGATACGGATCAGAGCCAGAATCTTCTTGCCGATCAGAACGCCAATGACGCCACTCATGATTGCTACTGCGGCACAAGTCTGCGAGTCACCGCCTAGGTTTGCCACGGCCGGCAGAGCTAGAGCCAGAGTCAAACTACGGGCAGTGAAAGCTAGAGCTCGGGTAGCCTCGATGCCGATAGCGAAGCAGGCAACTGGGTAAAGGAACAGCGAAGCAATCGAGATGACGATATTAGGCGTCACGATGGCTACAAAGTGTTCACGCAGTTCACGGCGATATTGGAACATGGGCATGGCGAGAGACACGATACTAGCATCTAGAACAGTACTGAAGAGATCACCGGCACCAGGATAAGGTAGCGCGGCAGCAGCGGCAGGATTTCCGGCAGCGGCCCAAAGCTTTAGATAGTCGTTCCGGTCTTGAAGGTGCGCAGAGTCGGGAAGAGCTTGTCGCCGTGCATGGCGGCAAAGGCCCAGATGATAAGAACGGAGAAAAATGCCGAGACTAGAACGGGATGCAGAAAACGACGCCATGTGGCGGGCACTTGCATGGCGCAGTGGAAGGTGAGCAAACTGATGCAGAGATGCAACGGCATGGCATAGTTGCTAGTGAAGTAGACCGGGATGCCGATAGTTACTAGTACAACCGAGTACAGCACGGCATAACGATGCTTGGTGAGCACACCAGCCCATACCTGTGCCTTACTCGGCGCCGGTTCAGTCTGCTCCGTGAGCGGTACCGGCGGCGTTGGCGATTCTAGGATGTTTGACAAGGTGCCGTGAAGCGGGCAGGAGCCAGAGTGCTCAAGGCGATGACACTCGGCGACGGCGATAGACCGGAAGGCGGTGAGGCGGGCGCTGGAGTCAGCGTCGGATCACCGCATCTGTCATCGGAGTGGCACGCACAGGCGATGGAGAAGTCATTGGAATGTTCTCGTCAGTGTCGGAGACGTGAAGCTCTTCGGCACGGGCGGTCAGAGAGCGTTTGGATGTTCTCGTCACAAGCTGGATATGCGTGTGAGATACGCACAGAAGATCATGGTGATGATGAAGCCGATGACTTAGCCCGTCGACAAATTGTTAGTGGGCGAAAGAAAGAAGGGAATGATGAAGGCACAACGAACCAAATACGGCGATGATCTTAAGGACCTCGATGATGCTGATTGGCGAGCTAAGAGGCAACATGACGAAAGGCGGCGCAAAGAAGATGTTCATCCAACGAAGAGCCCAGTCGGCCTATAAACAACACGGTCAGCCAGCTCGAGACCTTTCTTTCCTCTACAACTCTCAAGAGTCACGGTATAAGACTTACCGGGACTTTGATCCAGCTCACGATCTTACGAGTGCGGTGTTGACCGATGATCTGCTCAGTAGCGATTAAGGCGCCGAATAGCAGCAAAAGACAAGCCACAGAAGCAGGAAATGAGACGCCATAGTGAACGAAGAAGCGGTCGACGCCGAAACATGCGGCTAGCATAGCTGTGATACCCAACGGCACAAGAAAGAACTGCGTGACGAGAAGCGGACGCCATGCCGCCAGACTCTGTGGAAAGATATTAGATGTCTTGTATACTTGAGCTGAAGAGATAGGGAAGACAGTTCACATACAATAAACACAGCCTCTTTGGCTGTCTGTAGCTCTTCGGGTAATACCACCGCCGGAACAATCATAATGAAGAGATATATAAAGAAGAGAAGATAAATATATGATGCTTTTTGTTGCCCTTATCGTAGTGTTCTTACGGTGAAGCAGAGTAAGAAAAAAAAAAACTAGATAGACCCTAGACCTGGACTTTTCTTTTCAAGCTAGTCCGACGGGGGAGGGATTTCTATGTTGCTTTAAAGGTTCTTCTATATACGCTATGGGCTTCAAATTAGTCAAAACTACAACAACCAAAAAGATACTAGTAAGTAGAACATAACATGGTCTTATCATGGAAGAAATATAAAAGTCTGTGAATATCTTCAGGCCGAGATAGTACCGAGTATCTCACGCGATAAGCGCGGCAACTCGTGAGATTATAACAACGAGAAAAAAAGAATAAGACTCATTGTTATATCCTGTTATATCTGTACTCTATGGCTAACAAGGTGGGGGAGAGTGACATACTTTGAATATACAACGTGATAGTTTTAGCTTAGTAAGATATGAGCCATGAGATACTAATGAAACTCAAGTGAATGTGAGATGAGATGTATCGAGAGATATAGAAAGAAGAAACTAAGAACAAAGTTGAAGAAAGATAAATAATCATTACTTGCTTGGTATTCACTATAAATGCGCTCTTTTTTTTCTTTCTTATAGTTAGTCACTTTTTCTGACCCTCTGACTCTTTTGATTTTGCCAACATCCATGTTCGATTATCCCAGCTTTTTTTTTCTCGACATAAGTTTTTGTACTAAGAAGTTAGCCACGGTTAAACAAGATATATACAAACTACCACATGCATACATAGTTATTAAGAAGAAAAAAAGTCACTTTTACCTGCTACGCAGCACGAACCATCATGATCTTGGTGTTTTTCCTCGGTCAAATATACATAATAAAAGAAGCTAGGCTATCTATATCGGCTTTGGTGAAACTAAAAAGGCATAATATGGAGTACTATGAAGGCATATAATGGCAATACATGTCCTACTTTTCTTAAAAGACATCACAAGTCTTGGTATGAATATAAATGTTCCCTTATCTGCATGTCCGAACAGAGGATTTCCGAGGATACAGCCGATAATTGATTAACGATACATTTTATTAAGGCCATACTATAGTGATCGCTAAGCCATAGTATTACTCTACATATATGATATTTGATATTCGTCACGCCGTACCCGTCGCCTGCTAGATATAGACCAAGAATCAAGATCATGGCCTAGTTAATGACTATGTATTACTCACATTCATTTCTTTTAAGCATCATTAACCTACAAATTACCCCACGTTTATTTGACCAAAAGTTACTAGTTCTCTTCAGCCATAGGTCAAGATCCCGGGTTGAACGTTTGACAGTAGATAGAACTTTTGAACTCGATAATTCAGCACATAAGATATGAGAGTCATATTTAGCCCAATAACAGATACGCGATACATATTCATATCTTGAGCAATGCCAGCTTGTGTTTTTGGTCTGAGCTTCGTTTTGACTCGTTCTGTACATGTATATGCCAAAGTTTCTTATCAATCCCAGGTTTCTAAGGGGCGGAATGAACTTTAAACATGATTAATCAGAAAGTAAAATGGTTGTATCGATGGCAGATATGCAGCAAAATAAAAAAGTGAAAAAGAGTAAAGTAACCCATGGTGGCCATGCATACTACAGGATCTGATTCGAGAAGGGTGTGCTTTCACATGGCCATAATAGCCGAGGCGCTAGTAGGCTATCCACAGTCCCTCTAACACCATTTCCTGTAGTAATCAATGGTTGGTAGATGTAGTAAAAGCAAAAGAAACACCAAAAGAAAGATGTAAAAGCCTAGAACGCCGTTTTTTCCCGCTGTGTATATGAATTTTTGTCGTGTTTTCTTTTTCCATGTTTTTCAATGTGAATAATGTCCTAGAGCCACTGCCCATCGAAGACATAGCAATAGTGTTAAGCATATATGGTAAATCGAGTCGAGTTGAGTCGGTCGGGTTCACGCATGCTTCAGTGTGTTTCGAATTGGTGTCTAGTTTTTGGCGTTGTTTTTTTGTCGTTATTGTCGTTTTTTGGCATGTTGTTCGAAAGTCGAGTCGCAGATGGAGAGAAAGATATTATATAGCCAAGCTAGGTGGTCCATGTCGGTAAGTGACGTCACACGAATACAGGATAGAAGTATCACTTGATCGGCGTCCGTATTTTCGATTTTTTCTTGGAATTCCATATAGCCCAATGGCATCTTCTCATCAGTGGCAGGTACAGCTTAGAATAGCACATTGAGAGATTCACCAAAGTGAATACGGCGGCAGGCTTCCGCAAACGAGGGAGCAATCTAGAATTACAGTGTAAGTCGGTATCCCATGGAGGCATCTCAGCCCGGGAAGATCAAGACGGAGAGGTGATGGGTTAGTTGGCGAACTCACATCTAGTACATCCAACTTGCTGCCCAAAATGGCCTTGTGTTCGTCTTGGGGGACCGTGTTAGTGACAACGACCTTGTCGACGTCACTCTGGGCCAGTCTCTGCAGGGCATCACCACTGAAGATACCGTGTGTAATCAAGCAAAAGACAGCAACAGCACCCTCGCGCTTGAGAACACGAGCCGCGCGCGTAATGGTGTTGGCGGTGTCGGCCAAGTCGTCAATCATAATGCAGACCTTTCCGCGCACCTTACCAACTAACATCATGGTAGCGTTGTGCTTGTCGTTGATTCTGATAGGTTTACGCTCCTATAGGAGACAGCGACACAAGACAAGTCAGCACACTATATCACTGCCAGCTACTACAAAAAATACTAAAAGTGGTGAGTATTGGTTTACCTTGTGAATTAGAGCAAAGTCCATAGATAGGCTGTCAGCGATAGCAGTCGCACGCTTAGCGCCACCGGCATCGGGTGACACGATCACTGCGTCCTGGTAGTTCTCGATGTACTGGGTGATGTAACGCTTCAACAGCGGGCGTCCATACAAGTTGTCGACCGGCTTGTCGAAGAATCCCTGGAACTGACTGTCGTGCAGATCCATGGTCAGGATGTGGTCAGCGCCGGCGCAGGTTAGAAGATCGGCAATGAGAGCACCAGGCTGGGCAATCCACTGCTTGTAGCCAGGGTTGGCTTGGACGTCCTTTCTGACGCCGCTGCCCATGTCGTGGGTCATGGTAGTGGGCGTTGAGGCAGTAGACTTGGTGATCTGGGAGATATCGGTAGCGTCAGTGAAGCCAGCAGACTTCATATTGTTAGGATGAGGAGTGCTAGGCACACTCTCGAACGTGTACTCAGTCTTTCCGTTGTTCTGAGAGCCAGTCAGGGGAGCACCAGACTTGGTGTACGGTAGATCGGGCTGTCTCGAGTACGGAAAGAGAGGCATGACCACGGTGATACGACGGGCCGAGCCAGTCTTGCAGGCTGAAATCATAATGCACAGGTCGATGAAGTTGTCGTTGACCTTGCCGCTGGCAGTCTGGATGATAAAGACATCCTTGCCACGGACCGAGTCTTCGATCTCACAGCGAGACTCGCCGACGGAGAACTTGTTGAGTTTACGGTCGCAGGGTTGGATGCCCAGAATATGGCAGATGCTGGCAACTAGTTTGGGGTGCGAGTTACCGCCCAGCACGACAATGTTTCTAACCATGTTGTCGATGTGGTGTGATGGTCAGTCTGTTGACTATAAAAGTTATCAGAGCGTTGTCGATCGAGAGCGATGGCACAAGCGCAAAGAATGGCTCAAGACGAAATAAAAATGCAAAAAAAAAATGCAGGGGGGGCGGGTCGATGCGATGCGAATGCGGCGAATCAATTTTGAGTCGGGACAAGAAAAAGAGAAGCACAAAGTCGAGGTAGTTGATCAGAGCGAGGTCAGATAATATCACAGCCTATATTCAAGTATCACCAAGAATATAACAAATGTAAACAAAACCAAGTCTAAAAAAATAGACCGAAAGGAAGAAAGGAAAGACCGAAGAAATAGGCAAGACCAACATAGATATGCCTACGGCGGGAGGCAATTGCCAGATGCAGAGAAAAAAAAAACTCGAAATTCTAGTTCCACTAATTTTTTTTTTCAATGGCGGGGTGTCAGTAGCCTAAGTGCTAAAAGAAAAATAAAAAGATGCAATAAATTAATCAAAATACATACAACTACATATGTATTATGCCTACTAGATCTACTTGGATGGCGGCATCTTGCGAATTTATCCCTCATGATTGAAATCAAAATAAGATTGAACAAATTATGAAGTATTATCTATCCTCTTCACTGAATAAATATAAGTAACAAAAGAAAAGAAATTAAAGCAAGTTCTATAACAAGTGTACTCAGGCCCTTATAAGCGCATAGAGTGTATGTATATGTATTAGCTGTCACATTATAATGCGCAACAAATCTCTCGCAGTCGAGGAAGACTTCGATAAGGCATTGCTCTACTTTGCGATTCCGCCATATCTCGCTAGATCTCTAGTTTTAAGTCGCTATCCGGTGGTCGACTATTAGGGGAATTCTAGCCTTTTTACTATGGCCAGGCAACAACACACCGTTGCTTTGGTGGGAATATCGCTACCGCACAGATGCGGCTGCATCATGTAATGTACATACAACTACATGTACAGATATACACATATTCATGACCCTGTACATCGATTACTCTTCACTTCTACTGCTAGTCTGGTTTTGTCGAAAACATGTGTGTCTTATCTTGAAGGAGGTTGGACATATCTACATAGCAAGAGGTCTATCCATACATTATACCAGCAAGTCAATCTGCCATGGTAACAGCAAAAAAATTTTGCGAGCCTTTTTTTCCCCGGATTCCCTTGGCTTCATTCTCGAATCTCGGAGCTATTCTTTCTTCTCTTGAGAACTTAGTAGTATATATTAGTAGTATAGCCGCCAGCTCAGCTTTATCCAGCCGCGAGGACTAGAAAGGCAGCTTGTCTTGCGCCAAGCAATCCGATTTGTTCTCGGCGGGGGGAAGGAACATACGCCATCGATCAGGTTCAATATGACGGTCTATAGAAGTCAAAATCAACTGAGGTTAGTGCAGAGGTTACAAGACAGCTTGGCTTGCGTATTCGTGGGCTTACATGTAGTGATTCAACAGCTGGCTAATATATATGTGCATACATGCATATATATACATTTATATACATATCAACGTATTATACCTACATTCAATAACAGCTCTCATCGATATGTTGTTCATGTCTTTTTCCATTATCATCATACTACTTCTTATGTCATTACCATTAATTTAACTTCTTCCTAGCCAAAGATTGACATGCCTCACAAAGCGGTGTGAGCTTATATAGTTTAACAAATTTATTATTTTTTTTTTGCTTACGGATTCGGTGAGCTAATCAACAACCAATCAAAAGCCAAATGTTTAAGTTGCGCAAGCGGCTACATGGCATCCAGGCTCCGACTCGTTCCGGTCAATGAACGGTCAATGAAACTTAACCCTTGACCCTATCCAAGCTCGCATTCAAGCATCAGAAGAATAGCTGTGCACGTGACACGTGACAATTAGATATTGATAGTCTCTAATTGTACGGTCAAACTTCTCTTCATCAATTGAAATCATTGAGTATTATCAAGTACTAAAACGACAACAAACACGAAAAGAAAAAGCAGTGAATCAGAACGTTGCATCAAAGCCTCAACCAAGTTCTTGCCCCAACTTACAAGCAACTGCAAGCTTATAAGCACAATTGTAACCCTCCATACGCTACTTACTTTTTGTGAGTATGTGCTCATGACGGGCAAACCGAGTTTTCGATGTAAGTTTGAATTTAGTTTTGACGAAAACCATAGGGTTGATAGATGAGAATACTAGGGTTTAGACACGTGACCAAAATGCCCGTGTAAGTGCAAAATAGGGTTACGAATAGGGTTCCAAAGAGCCAACGCCAAACCCCTGCTAGAACGCAGCGTCCCTGGACAAATTTAGATGCTTTAGTAATTGAGTTTTAAGCTCTTAAAGTTGTTGACCTTGATTGCCTTTAACCTTCTTTCTAATTGTCTCTTATAAGGCAGTCCTCTTTATCGTCGACTTCGACATGGCTAGTCAGGATACATTGGATACTATCATGACCATCATATTGAGAGGAAAACCTTTTCTCAAAGCTCGTGCTTTACTGTGGAAAATGTAGCGTTGCAGAATGTAATTTAACATGTATCTAATTTGAACTCAAACAAAGTGTAACACCGAACGCGAACAGGACACTGTTCCAATCAGCACAGGCACTGGCTTGCTTTCCTTGTCGATCTGGGCGTCCCCCCCTCCATTAACCTAGCTCAAATTAGGACCCTTTGATCGACTGATCAAGCCGGCCCTTGAATTCTTTGTTCCACGTTTGTATTGTATTGTTCTTTATTCTTTGCTTTCTGGCCTAGGGCCAAGTTCTTGGGATTTTCTACAAGATAGACAAAACAACAAGGTCCCCCGGAAATTTAGGATAGCCAGAGAGGAAAAAGAGACGAATTAAAAACGCTCTGGCTCTTTTTTTTTTTTGTATGTTTCTTTAGTCTTTTGCTTGCCTGTACTTTGTTCCTGTTCCTGCATGATCGGAATGCTGGGCAACTGTCACTCTTTTTAGGCGACTCCATGTTTTCATTTAACCCACCCCGATTCATTTCTCTCTCCTTGCCTTTTTTCTACTCAACTGTCCTGGGTGTCCTGTCACTTCACGATAATCTGATCAAGTAAGACGCTTAATCTATCTTTTGAGATCTACTTTGATCGTCCTTTCTTTTTTGTATCATCTTTCTATATTGCTAGCCAATTAGCTTTGTTCTCCTCGCTGTTAGAGCACCTGTCACTACACGATATCTTAGTCCCAAGAAGTCAGGTACTTTTAGCATCCACTGCCATTCTTTCTTTTTCTCCTAGGCTGTCTGGAATTCACTCGTTCTTCCTTTCGTGCCTTCTGTTATCTGTCTCTCCTGCGTTCCTTATCGATTTACTAGTATAACTAGCCCTTCAACCCTATATACACCAATTAGTGGCTGCTTGACAACGCGCCGTCGACATACGAGCTGTCATCTTGCCCTTGGACCACGGTTCGCGACACATTGTCTCGCTTGATGTGTGCTTGATTTCAGCCCTCGCCCACCACCCGTAATCACATTCTGGACCACACAAAACCATGAAATCAGCGCCTAAGTTTATGTTCGGCGCACTTGCGGCGTCGTTCCTTGCAACCGTCTCGGCAGACTCCGGCACTGTTGCTGCGACACCTCACGATAGTTATTCATCATCTGTCGGCGTTCTCGGCTGCTTCATCGACACTGACCGCGTGGCATACTGGCCTGGCAGCATATCCTGTAGCAATATCTGCATCTCGCTTTCGTACAATGGCACACGCTCGCTCAACCTGCTGCGCATCGACCAATCGCAGGGCGCCTACGATATCAGCTACGATGCCTGGAACTGGCTCATCACTGGAAAATCAGCTACAGAGCATCCTACAAGTGGCGGCGCTGTCACTATGGAATATGAAGACGTTGATGCGTCTGAATGCGCTCATCTGATCAACACGGACGATCAAAAGATCCCATTGAGCGCATCCAACAGCATGAACTACTTGGCCTCATGTCTGGACGACGATGCTGATGGCTATGTAGCCCAGAACTACGTCTTGTACAACATCCTCGACTCGACCTGCCAGTATGGCTACGACGAGACTTGCACCCTAGATTATCCTGCCGAGAACCAAGCTAACTGCACACACGCCCTTGGAACACCAAACATTCTGACCTCGTTACCCGTCTACAATATCGTGTACCCGACAGGCGAGAAAGTCAAGGTCGGGGACACGGCAAACTCGAGCTATGTGGCTGGTGAGGACAACGGCGCATCGGACGATGAAGATGATGCTGCGGTTCTGACGAAGCCGCCTGCCGTGATTGCATTGCTGGCATTTGCAAGCTTAGTAGCAGCGATACAATAGTCTATATTTGTATAAACTGTGATGGGTTTAAATGCCATGCCATGACTCTGGGTGCAAGGCGGCTTTGTTTGATTTTGTTTCTTCTATATACCATAATGTCTTTTTTCTTCTTCTATTTGCCAAATCTTTTTAGCTAGTTGTACTTGTACATTGGCTTTTAGCTGCGGATTACTCTTGTTTAGATACCCCTCTAGCGGCTGTTCTTTCTTATCTGCCTTCATTCGGGCCTCATAATGAATATAGGGTTACCTTCAATATCAATAATCGTAACATAAGCATTGAAGGGCATTCCAGAAGTGTTAGTGATCTGATGTCTTTGTTGTATGTTATGTAAGGAGATCCGTTGACATAATCCAATGTTGTTCCTCGATGTCTTGAAACCGCGTGTATAACGTTATCTTGTTCCTGTCAACCTTGCACGACGTTGCTTTAGATGGATTGCATATATAGAGACTCTCTATTCACTTTCATAAGATATATTTCACATATATAAGGATGGACTGCTAGTTTGGGTTTTGTATGCTTATATAAAATGCGGACAAAGAGTCGGAGACAATCTGTCTGCGGATAAGTAAAGTAAGAGCTTCCTCCGAAGAAGTCGCCACAGCTTCGGTTCTTAGATGACTTGCCTCCATAGAAAGCATCGGAGACAGATTTCTGAGGATCGAAACTGGAAGAAAGAGACAAGAATGACATGATGATGTTGACAGTAACTTCAGGCGAAGTAACTGCGAGATTGACCATCATAAGTCCAGCACCACTAACAAGATTGAGTTCATCACCTACGGCAACAATCTCTACATCATTCATTTTTGAACTACTGAAGACCTCACCGACTTCAAGAGCATCAACAGACTTGACCAAAGATACTTCCAAAGAAGCATCGCTATCAATGTCCTCACCAACAACACCTTCAATCAACAAATTACGGGGCTTTCCTCCCCGCCATAGTCATTGTCTTCCGGGAGCAGGGGTGTTACCAGACTGATCTTTGACTTCCGGCAGTTGAGTGATATCCGTAGCCGGAGTAGAAGTCGAAGGACAAGTCGAAGGAGAGGTCGAAACGCTGACATTGTTCGAGAAGTATTCACCAAAGACACGCTGTTCGATATCAAGGTCCTTCCATTGAGTACCGTGTGTCTTCTTTGCTTGACGGCGGAAATAGACGCGCTTGGCCCATTTCCAGCTCTCGACACCAGCGAAGAACAACCCAGCAGCGATGAACACAATGCCCCATTCCCAGCTAATTCCCTTGTGCTTGAACACAGTCTTGTTGATAACGGGAATGTAGAGCAGCGGGAACAAGGTGACGAAACCTACCATGATAGACCAGAATAGGAACTTGTTCCGCCACACGTCGCACATCCATTGGGGGAGCAACTGACCAGGCTTAGGCTTACGCATGCGGAAGAAGGAACGGCGCATATCAACCATTTCCCAGGCGAGGAAGAGAGCGAACCAAGTAAGGCAGGCAAATGTAGTGGCACGGGCACGGAAGACGATATCGCATGAGTCGTTGTACTTGTCGTTGCAAGCGTTTCCGAGGTCTCCGTCACCGAAGCCAAAGACAACAAGACTGAAGCTACCAAGGCACAGGGCCGTGATCCACAGACCGTACACAGTCATATCAATCATGAATTCCTGCGTGAAGATACCAGTAGTCAACGACTGAGGTGGACGCTGCATGATGTTGGAAACGGCACGTTCAAAGCCAAGACCCATATCGGGCATACCAGAAGTTGCCATGATAATCCACACAATCTCGACTGGCGCCAGGGGGAACACGGAAAGACCACGAGAATCCTTGAAAGCAAGACCAACTAGCAAAGTTCCAGCCTGGGCGATATTCTCGGCGAGAACATGTAGAACGAACTTTTGGATATTGTCGAAGATACGGCGGCCTTCTTCGATGGCGGCGACGATGGAGGCGAAGTTATCATCAGCAAGAACGATATCAGACGCATCCTTGGCGACATCAGAGCCAGCCTGACCCATAGCGATTCCGACATCAGCACGGCGCAGAGAGGGAGAGTCATTGACACCATCACCAGTCTAGAAAGGAGAGATGTTAGTACAGCTGTAGTCAAGTTGTTAGGAGTGGAATAGGGTTGAGCATACCATGGCGACGAACTTCTTGCGGCGATGAAGGGCTTCGATCATGCGAACCTTGGTGTTGGGGGCGCAGCGAGCAATAACAAGAGGCAGTACGGGTAGTTGATCAACTTCATCATCACTCAGGGCGTCAAACTGAAAAGCAGTCATAACCATAACGCTGGCGATATCAGCAGCCACACGCTCCATGCGAGACGGCAGAATTCCAACTTCGGTAGCAATGGCCTTGGCAGTCTCGGGGTGGTCGCCAGTGAGCATGTGAACAGCAATTCCGGCTTCATGGCATTGGCGGACAGCAGGGGCAGATTCAGCGCGGGGCGGGTCGTATAGGCCGATGAGTCCGCGGAAGGTCAGAGAAGATTCAACAGTGCTACGCTTGACTTCCTCGCCCTTGATAACATTGTGAGGATAGGACTTAGAAGCTAGGGCTAGGACACGCAGACCAAGACTAGCGAAGGCTTCCATGTTACGCAGTACTTCTTCTTGGAACTCTTCGGTGACAGGTCTGGTCTCTCCAGATTCATTGGCGACATAGTCAGTGCAGGCTCCGATAACACGCTCGACGGCACCCTTAGTCAGGGCAAACGACTGGCTAGATGAGTTATGTTTAGCAATGACGGACATGCGCTTGACATCAGAATCGAATGGTAGTTCAGCAACGTGAGTCCACTCGGGAGAATCACCGCGAGTGAAATTGAGGCGGTTGTAGTTGAAGCGGGAGGCAAAAACTTGGATGGCAATCTCGGTGGGATCACCGTGGGCGTGCCAGGTTTCGTCTTTCTTGACAATAGTAGCAAGGTTAGCTAGCGATGCGACTCTCAAGAAATCCACCAAGGCCTCGGAAGACTTAGCCAAGAGTTCTTGAGCTTCAACGGCCTCACCACAAGCATCACCGCCCGCCTTGAAGTCGATTGCATGAGGCTGATCACGGCCATGACGGATGACGCCCTTGGTAGGATCGAACGGCTCGGAAGATGGCTCGATGGACACAGTACCGATGGCGGGAATCCAAGCACCACGAGCAACCATCTTGCCCTGAGTTAGGGTTCCGGTCTTGTCAGAGCAAATATCCGTGACGGCACCGAGGGCTTCAAGAGACCGAAGGTTTCTGACGATAACATTACGCTTAACCATGCGCTTGGTACCAGCAGCCATAGTAATGGTCAGAACAACAACGAGAGAGGCGGGGATCATGGAAAGACCGGTGGCAACGGCGTAGATGATGACTTCTTGCGAAGCATCAAACTTGTTGGCACCCAAAACAATGATGGCGCATACAACGGCGATTCCGAAGAGTAAGATGGCGAGCTTGGATAGCTTGCGCTGAAGCGGAGTGCCGACATTGACACCTAGCAAGCGGCCAATGGCGTCTGTAGTAGTGAGAGTATAGGCCTCCAGGTGGCGATACGGGGTAACCTTGCCGTGACGGCCGATCTTGGGCTGGCGTCTATGGGACTCCTTCTTGCTCAGAGCAGCAGCAATAGCACCGATTTCTGTATGGACACCAGTGGCGAACACGATACCAGTAGCGCGACCTTTCGTGACAGTTGAGCTGCTAAAAGCCACATTGAGACGATCGCCGGGTCCGGTTGAGTCATCGAAGACCTCGTCAGCGTTTTTGCGGACGGGGAGAGATTCACCGGTAAGAAGAGCTTCGTCGGTCTCAAAGTTGATAGCCTCGATCAAGCTACATACATATTGTAAACAGGTTAACTATAACAGTACTAAAAGGGTGTGGTTCAAGGCAACGTACCGGATATCAGCGGGAATAGTATCACCCATCTTGATTACAACTAGATCTCCAGGGACAATTTCACCGGACGGGATCACGATGCTTTCTCCGTTACGAATAACATTTCCAGTGGGCGAGCTTAGAGACCGAAGGGAGTCCATAGTCTTTTCTGCGGAATACTCTTGGAAGAAGCCAACAATAACATTGAGGGCAATAACACCGGCAACGACACCACCCTCGATCCAAGACTTGATACCAAAGGACACGGCCATGGCAAGAATCAAGACAAGCGTCATGGAATTGGCGATCTGGGCTCCGATGATACGTAGTGGCTCTACGCCGGCCGCTTCGCCGAGATCATTGCTTCCGAACTCGACTAGGCGTTCGGCAGCCGAAGCCTGATCTAACCCGATAAGAATATCACAGTCTAGTTCAGAAGCAATACCTTCGGAAGCCAAAGCATGAGCCGGCCGGGAAAGGGGCCGGTTCGATTGGCCAGAGACATGCGTCTCGGCTGGTCTTTTAGACTCTTTGCTCATCGAAGGACTTCAGAATAGAGCGAGATAGAAACGTATGTTGGCTTTAGAATTATCAGCTAGTTTAACAGGGTACGATATTTCCAGATAGAACTAGAAAAATCCAAGGCCGTCAATGATAAACAGCGTGCCTTTCAAAATTGATAGATGTGCACAAGTTTGCTTTCTTGACGTTTAAGGGTGGTCGTTAACTTTTTAAAGTAGCCGTCGTGAAAATATTAGTCAGCACCGCTCAATTCTTTGCCACGTCATTATCGCAGTTGCCGCTATCTTTTCAATAAATATTCTCGATAAAAATGTAATCTTGTATGTGTATGTGTCTACAATCTTGGCACTCAACAATTTTTTTCCTTTTCTTCTTTTTGTGGTCATAAAATATGAGCTAAAGCTGTCAACTTGGATACAGACTTTAGGCCAATTTTTTGAAGGAATAAAAATATGCGGCAGGGAATGCGGGAGCCAAAAAATAAACGAGGCCATCAAGTCAATAAAACGGTTCCGATTTTTGGAAGGCCATGCCGTATTTCCGTCTTATAACTTAGAAAGGAAGCTAAAAAAGAATTTAATTTTTTTTTTTGCATGTAGTGAGACAATGTTGCGGCCGCAAATGTGACTACAGATTTATAAACGAGTTGCAAAATACATGGTCAGCATGCAGAGTGCTCTTGTCTTTGGTGGCGCTTAAGAAGTATTCTTTGGAATCTTGTAAGTACTCAGTGTTTAAACTGTGTTTTGAACGGTACAGAGCCTATTCTGACGACAGTTATAGTTTTGGCAACTATGCCGATTCTGACAGTAGCGTACTACTAAATCCGTGTTTCCCAGAAAAAAGGTTCGCCTGTAATCTCTGTACCTTAAGGGATCAGAAGGATAGCAGTATGAGCTACGTACTATGTATCTGATATCAGAATGTCAACACCATTGTTAGAATACTAGTCAGAGTTAACCAATACTATAGCTACTACTACAATTAGTTAACCAGTTATTACTTTTTATAACTACATTCTAATTATTAGGACCAATATCAGTCTTATAAACCATCTATTTCAATAAAAAAATCCTTATCACTTTCCATTCGCGTATCTTGCACACCAGATTTTTTCCAAGGTACATTGACAATATAAAAAGTGACTTTCCAAGCCCCTATCACCGCACTGAGTGGGGCACGCCAACATTCTTTACCCTGTATACCAATATTAAGTAAGAGAAGGATAATAATTTCATATTCACACCGCAGGCCAAGAAATCCAACGAGATATCGATCCGCGTATCTCAGCTGTGCTCTTGCTGACATTTCCATGTCAAATCCAGTAGATTCTAGTTAGACCAGTTGTACATGTGATATTCAACATGCAGAGCATCTATCACACACACACATTATATGAAATAGGAGTTGAATAACTATACATACATATGCAATATTATGTTGTGTAATCGGCGTACAGGTATATTATCCCCGAATATATATGAGCACGTGCACCTAACACTAATATACGGATATGATTGTGGTGTGAGAGATAAGAACAAGATAACTACACCCAAACTCCGCGGCTAGGCACAACTAGGAAGAGCCTGAGATAGAGCTTTGTCACAGTTGAGGAAAGACAAAGGCAAAAGGCATATGAGACCCTAAATGGGAGTGACTCTTCGATTTTGGATTACTAACGTGCTGTCGCTCTGAATGCTCTGCTTTGGTAAGGTCTGGTGAATCCATGTCCATAGCAGTTATTTACCAGTTATAATGTACAGAATGAGAAAGGAGATGGAAAAAGTGAAAAAGAAATTATGTTGAGATGTAGATTGGAAATTATGTATGTAGGAACGGACATAACTCTATAGCTCCATAAGATTAATGAATTAAAAAAAAAAGTAGGATATGCATCCCTAAAACCTGGGCAATACCAAGGCATATGAAACCCTAAGGACAAAAGATGAAGTAAGAGGTATGACGGGCTTTGGTGTTACCTTGCCCAAACAAGCTTTTGAATATTTCTATTCATTCTGTCAACTAACTACAATCAACTTGATAATGAAATATATTCACCTATTCCTGAGATATATATAAGCTACAACATAGTAAAATATTGAAAAAATATATGCATATAGGAAACAGAGAAATGTCACTAGAGTTGTAGAAACCGTAAGTACATAAAATGGCTTATTTTAATCAATGTAATTATCTATTAACTAATATATAGTTACCCAATAAGTATTGTCCAGACAATGTACTTAGTATTTTCTTAATATATCTGTTCCCAAGTTCAAGTCTATGTCTAATGTCTGACGGCCACGAGGGAATTGCCATTTTTGATAGGTTGCCCCCACCAATATCCACCCGGTACAGAGCTCCCCTCATGAAATTGATATCTTTACTACTGATCATAATCGATTTTTTTTAACACGATAAAGATTCTGTACCAGCTTACTATCCTATGATGTCCTTTGCATACTGTTTCTCATGGCTATGGAGCTCTATAATATCCCCAGCTTTGATTGAACCTGCTTGGCTGTTCCTACATCTAACATTAGTTTGTTGCAAATGATCAATTTTGTATGACACTTACTTATTCCTGAACCCAAGGGTATGATACCACTGGAATGATTCATTTCCCAGGTCAATCAAATTATAACTGAGGTAACTCGACTCATATACAGCAACGACTGACCTTTTGAAAGTCTCTGTCATATGAGCTGTATTTGTGGGTAGTTCTTTATTCTTATCCAAGGAGATTGTGGGGAACTCACTCCCCTTGACACTGTTCGAAGATCAAATGATTGTACTTCATTTACTCCCATCCCCTCTGAGTAGATATCTTGTAATCATTTATGTCGGTCTTCAATACTTAGGAGCTCGGAGAAAATTGATGGGCAATCATTCATTAATGATTTGGTCTTGGCTTGTAAATCATTATCTGTCGTGGGGAGATACCCTTCACATGCTAGACAGATTGATTGATCAAAGTTGGACTTCATCAGCAATACAGATTCAATGCTCTTTTTGTTCGTATCTGGAGCTCTCTGTTTGAAGTATCTATATCCTACCATTAGCATCTCTGTATTTACAATAGAAATTGACGTACCTTTGTTGGGTCTCTCCTGTTAGAGCATTAGTGTTAAAAGGTGGGCCATATTCTTGCGCCATAGCAACATAATGTGTGCAGATTTGGACAGCCTATCAACCTTTCATACCAACGTGCCCGCTGGTTTGCATTGGCCACTTTGTCTGTGGCACTCTGTAAGGCTTCGGTGACAAGCAAGCCAAAAGACAGCTCATCACTGGGTAGATCATCATCATCATCATCATCATTCTCTTCGTCATCATTATTTCCTACTTGTGAGTCCGCGGCTTGTGAATTCTGCACCGGTTGTGTAGGTGAAGAGCGACCCGAAACGCCTCGAGTGCAATATGGCAAACTGCAATAAATCCCCGGCTGCTTGACTTCACAACTGCTGACATATATTTCAGATAGTTTTTGGAATGGAATTCACCCATGATAGCACTGTTGCTTAGCGCTAAGATAGAATGTCTCTATGATGAATTCAACAGCAGAAGGGTGATTGCCATCAGACTTCAACAGATTCTCTGCCTCAATATAGTCATCTATCTTCTGTGGACATCGCCAGTTGATATGCTTATGTTTAAGCCATCAGCGAAGTAGGCAAGGTATAATGATTGACCATCGGGCATGTTCAGTATACTGTTTCAAGTGACGTAATGGACTTTGGAGTCTTCCAGTACCAGGCATGATAGGGAAATATCACAGCTCCTTTGCATATTCCGACCGACAGGTTGGATTAAGTATATGCAATAGAATCTCATGGTAACATGCTATCATGCCATTGTATTCAGAGTGTGCACCGTCAAGAGGTTGGGTCATGATGATATCAATATGAGGAAACATATCTACAAGGGCTGATGGCTCAGATTTGAATCCCCATTGTTTAGCATATTCGCCCGCCCCGGTACAATCTCGTTCAAGACTCTGAAGGTGCCTCCTCATTTTTCTGCATTGAGTATGGAAGCGGCCATTATTAATAACATCGTAATCTAGCCATCTCAGCTCCAGGCACACCATGAACATTACTTCCAATGTAGCAATATCGGCATGGCTTCACTGACGTTGGTCCACAAAACCAACAATTTTTAGCTTGTTGTAGCATATGTATTACGTATATAATCATCGTGATATTTCTGTGCATAAACTGAAATTATAAAATATATGATAGCAGATGTAGACAGGACAGCTTCGGCACGAAGAACAAACGTTGGGAGGTTTTTAACACGGGGTTGACACGGAAATTTACATATAACACATCATGCTACGAAATAATCGACTTCCACGCAAAGTAGTTTTATACACAAGCGATTTTACACGCAATAAGTCACCCTAAAGCTATGCTAAAGCTACTCTAGTGGGGAATTTTATCAAGCAAATAGTCAAACATACATGTGTGGGGAGTAAAACATGCATGGGTATAGCGTGAGAAACCATTTTTTCGTGTTTTAGAACCAGTCAGCCCTGCTAATGAAGTCTAGAAAGATGGCACTAAGTTTCTACTATTCTTACCCAGTTAAACCTCCTTCAAAATATCAATAGATGCTTGGATGTAGGAGAGAAATAGCTTAATAACTTCTAGATTTATATAAGGCATGTAAAATTATAAGATTAAAGATATCAAGACATGACCGGACTCTCCTGTAGAGAAGACCTAGAGGAAAGCTTTCACTAGGCAAATTAAGAAGATAATCTACGATTAATAGAAATAAATATAGTAAAAGTATACAAGATAAACAAAATAAAGCGCCTAGTGTAGGCTAACACGTGTAAAAATACTCTTATACTATAAGACAAAGGAAATCATGGTGCAAGACAGAGCCCGATGAGAAACATAGCAAAAGGAATCTCGCCAAAGTCAGACATATGAAATCAGACAAAAGAAAAGACAAAAAGAAGGGAGTACAGCAAAAGGGAGCAAGAAGGCCGTTGGCGTATGATCGCCGTAGTAGTGATACTAATGTTTATCTTCGAGTTGTTCAAGTTATACGGTGAACATACAATGCTCCGATAGAGAAGAGTGGGTTTTGGTAGTATAACAAAATAAGAACTAGAGGTGGGTTCATGATGCGTCGTATCGTTGATGGGCAAGTGAAGAAGAGCCTGCGTTTACTCTCGGCGATTCTCTGGACGGCTTAGCATTTCTTCACGGCCATCTTCGTTGAGCTGTAGAGTAGTCAGTCTGTCGGGATAGTTGCGCTTGAACATGTTGGTGAAGTGTGTGCCGTAATGAATGCCCTCGACGGGTTCCTGGCCATGGTTGAAGCCCGGCAGTGGCTTGACGACCGAGTCAAAACGTGGCTCGTGGAAATAGGCAAAAGCGAAGCGCTCAGCCGTGTTCAGGCCAACCTTGTGTGGCGTAGAGGGTAGGTAGTGGTTTGTCATATACTGTAGCATGTCTCCCGGAAATACAGTGAAAGTCTTGTCGACTGGCGGGACGAAGACCCAACCATCGGCATTTTCTTTGACACCGGCAGCGGAAGTCTTCCAGTTCTGAGTCTTCTCATCTTCACGCGGAGGACGGATGAACAGACCTATTGTACCGTGATGTGTTAGTCAGGGATATGATAACGAGAGAAGAGGATAGACCGTCTTGACTTACCACCAACTTCGTCTTGAGACGCAATAACAAGCATGCCGTAGTCGGTGTGGGAGCCAATACCGCGGCCAGCTTTGCCCTTTCCGTTAGTGTTGTTGCAATGAGGGAACCTAAATCAATGTTAGCATGGCCCTATAGACAATAGTGGCTAGGATAGAGAAGATGAGACTTACCGAAGAATTCTCAGGTGGTGCCAACCGTCGTCGGCAAGGTTAGTCAGAGAACCCCGTGGAACGCCGAGGCCAAGCTCAGTGAGTGCCAGAAGCACATCACCCGCCTCACCGAGTTGCTTCTGATATCTGTTGACGACAGTCTCGAACAGCTTACTGGGCCAAGGTTGCTGACCGTGGCAGGGTAGCTTGAAGCGTGGGTCCGATGGCTTGATATCTTTAGTTACCGTGAAGACCTCAGAGTAGTCTGCGATGCCATCGGTGATCTCCTCGCCAGAGGCGATGTACCCGCCATAGCTCCAGCGGTCGACCATATCCTTTTTCTCGACATGTGACTGACGGAAGAAGGCTTTACTGGCGGCAAAGGCATCTTCCACAATGCGCTGCTGCGCGTTTGTAGTGCGGATTTGGAAGATGCCATCACGGCGCCAGGCATTTATAAGGGCGGCACCGAGAGCATAGTCGGCCCGGCTGCCGGTGACAACACTGGGAAGTTCAAAGGTCTCTAAGACACCGGCAACGGCGCGGTGGTGAGGCGGCATTCTGGGGTGAGAGAAGGAACCTGTCGCCATCTGATGCTGGTGAAGTGTACTAGGCATCGCCTCATAGGGAGATGGAGAGGGGGCTATGGCAGCAGATGCAGCACTAGACATGGTGCGTACTGATGATGTAGGTGTACGTAGAACCATCTTATAAAAACGAAGGGACATGGTAGAAGTCATGATGGCCAGTATTAGATAGAAGACAAACAAAAGGATTTGAGGACTGGTGTTGACTGGTGGTTGATGGATATTAGCAGCTTAGGAGCTAGGTATGATAAAAATGGAGAAAGAGGAGGATATATCAAGGGGTAGTATTAGACGTTATATATATATGATAAGATTAAAGTGGAAGAGTATGTTTAATCGTGAGGATTGATCTTGATTATAAGAATGTAAGAGGAAAAGATAAGATGAGGATGATATTTTCTCCTCTTGAGATCATGAAGAAGGGAGATATTCACGGTCTTTAAATGCTTCTCACCTACCCATAAGAGAAGGACAAGCAGAGGCAGACCAGTGGCTAGATTTTTGAGTTCCTGATCTCTGGTAACAATCTTGCCGTCTTGTCTTGGTGACCAAGATCACTAACTTCTGAAACTGGGGTCAGCTCTTAGATACACGCCCCCCTACTTGATTATTGCCCCTCCAGAGTTCATTTTCTAGGTTATTTATCTATGGCCCATCTATCTACCTATTCATCTACCTGATGCCACCGGTCGTGCTATGACTACTCTCTATAGTGGACTCTATAAACTCTTGAATATATTGATAGAAAACAATGTGTAGAAATATGTTTTATGCGTCACATACATTCAAATGAATCTATGACTTCTGATCAAAGACACACATGGATTATTTTTAGGTTGGAGTTAGTTATAGTGCCATGGCATGATAGATACAACCTCTTATTGACGGAACAGATTTGTCGGAGATATACATGAATAAATATTAGGCGTAATATAATGCTGTCAAGGGCTGCTATAATATCACTTACGAAGGCAGATACTTATTTGTAGCCATATTAGCAACAGTAGAAACATCATCTATAGCAGAACACACCAATTAATATAGCATACATATATAAGACCTAACGCTTATGTGAAAATTTGTTTCAGTAGTATCACTAATATTTGCAAAGTTTTATATGCGGCTAACCCTGGATTTGAACTCTGTGGTGACATATACTGCAAGATACCGAGATGGGCAAAGTGTGTTGTCTAATCCAGATGAATGATATAGCCGGAGTTTGTACTACCCGTAGGCTTATTTCATGAATCAAATAAGCTGCTTATTAATCTACGCGTTCAGTAGACACCAACGATTAATGAAAAGCCCGATGAAAGACATTTGGCGGGATGAAGAAGAGATGGCGATGATGCTTCTGGTATGGATGCTCAGCTATCGAGCTGGAAGATAAGACGGACATAGAGCTGCAGATGCAGCCTCAAACTATTTAGGGGATATCAAATAGAACGATCAATTCTAGTAGACACTAGAACAGTCTGGCATGTGATGTTCCATGCAATGCTACTGCTATTAATGCACAGTAGAAAGAGGCGATAGCAATATATACACTCAGAAAGCACGACATAACGGCCTAATGATATTACGACATATTTCCATCGGATCGTTATTCGCCCATAAACTCTCATATCCATTCAAGTGACCATAAAAAAGAGACCTGCCCTCTTTAGCCCTGTGTAACCAGTATTTTTGTCAGCCTTTGTGGTCTCAATATTAACAATTTGTACACGGAAGGCACATTAATTTATTCTAAAAAACTTGCTTCTATGGCGCAGGGCGCGAAAACAAAGCTCTATATAAATAACGGCACCAATCAGAAGCTATCGTTGCTGTATGATGGTTAATCACGTACAAGTCTGTTTCCATATATTGAGCTAGAATGTTATCAGCTAGATGAAGAGGCAACCCCTGAGAAACCGCCTTTTTGGCAGTTGGTAGATTACCACTTCTCATAAGCATAAACATAGAAGAGAATAGTTAAATGTGATGACTTACCGCTTGAGAGTGCAAAGTACATTGCTAGCCCTCCCCCGAATATCCAGCCAATAGAACATGTAAACCTAAGCCTAGACACATCCTCACTCTGGCCCTCCTATAATAGAAATTACTTGTTCATCCCCACCTCTCTTTTCTCGAGCTTCCTCGGACTCTTGACTTCAGCTATTTGTTTATCTATAAAACAGACTCAGAGTTCAACAGCTTACCCCCTCCTGCCTTCAAGGTTCCAGCTACAAACGTCCAGAGATCATCTACGTCACTCACCATAGGTGTCCATCCAGCTGGATGCGCCGACATCCAACCTTTCTATCTTGAATGTACCACCCGCATTATATCGTCTATCGTTACCCTTCGAATTCTTTGTAGAAAGAAACTACGATTCTTCGACTCATACTAACAAATAACTCTTTTTACCCCTGTAGGTAACACTTATATCTAGCATTGTACAAACCGCCGATTAGGTGATGGCGGACAGCCATAAAAGAGTTGGAGTGCATGCTGGATGCATTAGTAAGTTTTCTTTTCCGCATAAACCTTGAAGGAATCTGTCTGTTTATCTATGTATGTGGGACTATGAATATCCAGCAGTAAATATTACAATGGAAACGATCGATATTGTGATAGTGTAGCCACTTAGTGCGGGAAGAATGAGGAAATTTGTGTTTCTAACTTCTTACAGGGCGCTTCTCAAAAAAGTCGGCTTGATTTTACACTAGAGACCAATATTACTCATACAAATGTGTGCAATATCATGGCAATCATCAAGATATGACCTTAGTATGCTTTAATTTACTAGACTGATTCTACCTTGCCATCTACAGCTGGCAGTACCGGATCCCGAAACTGATGGACAGTGACTTTATCCTCGTTCCCTGCTTTACCAGTAGTCAAAGTGGGAAAAGTAGTATTCTATCAGCTACTATATGTACTCGCTCGGTAGTTAACCGGAGGGAGACATACGAAAGTCGAGAGGAATTCGCTCCGAGCCGAATAGACAGGAGGGCCACAGCGTAGAAAAAGTGTGGCAAAGCGAGCTGAACATGTCCTGGTTTTGACTAGACGCTTTTTTCCCCTCTCATTTTTCACAGCTAGTATATTCAAAATCTCCGGCGACGACAAAATAGCAAATTGGGACAGAAACGGATCCAGTCAGCTGCCGCGGTGCAAAGGAGGCGGCGCTGGCGTCTTGTCGAGCAGCTGTATATATGCATACACGGTATATTCTTGTGTTCATCGTTGGTCTCACTATATACTTCACACTAAGCAACCTGAAGTAAGCAAGCAAAAGCTTCAGTAAACATAACCTTGGGCTCTATAATGAAAAGCGGCGGGTGTCCGTGCTGTGTCAAAATCGGGGTGTGACAAATGAAGATTGGATGGGAGGAACTTGGGAAGATCGTAGTAGGGCAATACGATTAAGGAACCAAATCAAAGCTAGCAAATCAGATGTAGACTGTAACTATGATACTGTCCGTACAACATGCGAGTTTAATTTATGTCTTGGGAGATCTCACTTATACCAATATATGCCTAATATCAAATCCATTGCAGTTAATTAATTATGCATTTCTAAAACAAGAAAAGTCTAGTTCCTAACATAGAATTAGACATTCTAGATATACTCTCACGCTTCATGATCTATTCATGATTCCAAACGCCATCTAGGTCGAGGATGATGGGAAATTCGGTGGCTCCCAATCTTTGTAAAAAAAATAAAGAACGCCATGCTCCTCTTCGCCGGCAGATCCAAGACTTGTCACACAAACAAAAGAAAATAAGTGAGCAGCATTAACGATTAGGAATATACTGAGGTAGTGGCGTTAGTGATGTCTAAAACATTTCTACAGGCGTCGGACTTAGATGCTATGATATCCAGGTTGCTAAGAGTAATTTATAGTGAGATATCGACACAAACTTACTAAAAGGATTTGGATTTCAATAAACATTCATCGACCTGGATAGTCCAAAGATCAAGGAGGTGTGAAGATTGCTAGCGACATGGTTGCCTACTGTTCATCCACCTGTATGGATAATGGTTTTAAGGATTAAAAATCGTTGATACATGAACTAGTCAAACGCTAAGAATTAAGACTGGCTATTGCAAGAGAGACTATCGAAGACTTTGCCATCAAACGAGGCAGCACAGTAACGATGCACATGATCTTTTTAGCAGTCTAGCTTTGTGTTATTGGGTTGCCGTCATGTACCTGTACGTTTCATTATGAAATGACTATAATGTGTCACTAACCCTAACATAAAATATAAATTAGTGAATGCTGTTATACTATAGTCCTGTTTGTTCGCTACCGGCACTCTATTATTGGCTTGTGTGTGAAGCGAATGACTGAATCAAACCTATTTCTTCCTGTCCAACTATTTGTTTGTCCTCTGTCGATATCTATGTGAACCCAAGTGTACTGCCAATAGACTATTAACCCTGCCGTAGTCTTACATTCCAGTTGTCTTAGCTATCAACATCCACGATAGTAGGATATTTGTCACGGCGTATGACTAACTGAGAAACACCAATAGCATTGATCACTTGAATTTTTTAGTAGAATAAGATATGTGATTACTATTACTATCAGTTCACCAATAGAGTATCTGATGAAGACTGGGATGCTAGGAGACTTGATGTAAAAGTTGGTGGGCGAGGACAGAAAAAAGTAAAACAGACGCCATTTCTTTTCGTGTCTTTTAGAATGCAAGATACATACGCCTCATTAATAGCTGTATTTTATAGGTCTGTATTTCCGTCCATTACTTGGTGCGTGAGGCAGACAATAAATAAGTAGCTTCGTGATATGAGACTTGTTGTTTCTGTCTGGTAGAGAAAGGGTGCCCAGCCCGTCCGCCTCACTGGCGCCTCCCAACCTAGAGCTGGGAACTGTATAGGCCATCACTGGATGTTACAGCTACTAACCGGTTGTATTATGTGATCATGTTTTGGTTCTCCTCCAGCATTCTGGTAGTCAGGCTTACTTACATTCAAGGTCACCCACTTAGAAAGTATATGCCTTGAAAGGCGGGATAGGACCGGCAAGGTGTGAGTAGAGAACCCGGGCCACTGGATCAGTAGCTCCAAGATCAATCATATCCTTGCTTGGAAAATGACTACCTAGGAGTATTTTGGGGTTAGATAGTAGATTGCCGTCGGCCATAGTATACTCAGCCCCCATCTTTGGTGCTATTGTATCGGAGGTTTGTCTGACCGGGCGATGAAGACGTTGTTGTCCTCGATAAGTTCGCTGGAGTGCTTAGAAGATATCAAACATCGGCCAAGACAAATCATCAAATACAATCATAGAAGTACAGTTTTGATAGCAACTCAGTTCTATTGAGTAGTAGTGCCTGTATATAATTGCTATTTGTTTTCTGCGCAAATTATAGCATGTCTTGATTGTAGTTATGAAACGTAGCTAGCAATGAAGATCACAAATGAGTACAAGTTCATGCTGTACTTACACAATTCTAGAGTGTTGCAGAACCTTAATCGCCACATTCTTAGCATCTCTGAGACGCGCAACTCATATGCAGATAAAGCCTGATACGAATAGCTTCTATATTGGGCCTACCGCAGCTTGACAAGGTAATAGCTCAGCAGTCATGAGTTCAAGATGCATTGTGATTCTCGGGCACTTCGGTCAGTTCTAGGAGTGGTGTCGGAGTAGATTTGGCTTCGGTCACCGCTTTTATCGAGCTAGGTTCAGCGATATCTTGAGAAGTGGCCCTGTCAATGACAGTATTTCCATCTCTTGCGGATCGTTCTGCCGGTGTGGGGAGCACAGAAAGTATGGTGTGTAGATGCGAGCTGAAGAGTAACATTTCATGTGATACTTGTGCTGCATCTGATAGTGTGATGAAGGGTGTATATACTATTGCATCGCGGACTTCTTGACCAGCGTTAGGACGGCGGATATATAAAGTAGGGACTCTGAAGAAATCGTCATGATCCTTGAAGTGCGTAAACAGTCTATTGCAGCTGCAACTACAACTAACAAGATGCTACCTATTTAGGCTCGGCTGCATTGACTTTCGGTAACGCAACACAGAGATTGCGATTTGAGAAAGGCCGTCTTGATCGTCTTTGTTAGATCTGCAACAATAGTAGTACCAGATTAGTTTAGAAGGGTACGATCGTGGATAGCTTGCTTGGCTAGAATTTTATAGCATACATAACAGTATTTCGTCAGTAATACTACGTAAATAGTGTTATCTTTGAGGCCTAGCCTAATTAGACACTAGGTATCGTGTTTGCGGGCGGCTTGACACTACAGGCTAGGGCAATTGTTAGTTATGCTCACGGAATTCTATGACTACAGACAAAAAGTTTGTATTACCTGTTTAGGGTAGTAATTTGCTACGGTTTGACTTTGACGGGAATCTTTTTGCGGGCGTAAGCACGTTTTACTGTCTCTTGTTTTCTCAATTCAATGCATGATAGATGAAGTCTGGAGACCACTGAGCCTCTTATTTTCTGGATGCAAGTTATTATACACATAAACTTGCTTCTTCTAACTTGATCATGATATACGCAAATCTCAAACCCGCCGAAAACGAACTAGCTTGATTATCGCTGAAATCAAGATATCAAATCCAGGAATGGCAGACTTCGGCACTACTGAAATAATAACATCTTTATCATTAGCTCGGCTTTGATACTCATTTCTTATGATTAATACCAACGATATGTCATAACCTAAAACTCAACGGAACAAACTGTCGGGACCACTGCTGACGTTGATTAGACTTTCTGGCCTGCCTTTGGAACTCCAAACTCCTGAATATTCCGTCTGTTGCTATGGCCTAGCTATGCTTCAATGAGATGTCTAGTCTTTCCAATAATGCACTGAAGAATGGCAGAAGACATCACATGACCCTACAAAGCCTGCCTTTACCATACCATCATTAGGTATAGCTAGCTTGTGCTAGTAGAGTTCATTGCCTATTTTATCTAGGGAGCTTTTAATTTACAGGCCGTTCTTCTTACATTATTACTATGAATGTGTATATGAAACTTTAATCAATGATGATGATATGCTTCAAAAATGATGGAGTAAAATTTTCCCAGGAACAATTTGATAGCACTTTGACAGCTGGCAGCCTTAGTATTGAGTACATTGTATTTTGAAGTCCTAAGTATCTTTTTTGAACGTCTCTTCTAGAGCCTGCAGAATAACAAGAAAGGCCTGTAAAATAAAAGTTCCCTTTATCTATCTTCAAGTGAGGTCAAAAGAGTCCAGGCGCGGATCGGCAAGTATCCAATGTCAATATCCGGCGGATAGCGGACAACAAGACAGTATAGGACTGAATGCAATGTTATCTCCAACCATGAATATCTGAGGCGATCTTATGGCCCTTTTAAAAGCAACAACGCCTTCCCATGGTCAAGCTCACGGGACAAGTTTGCGAAACCTGGGGTAGATGCCATCGGCAAAGGGATCGTGAGGCCGTCCTTAACCTCAGAGGCCGACGGCGAGCGAGTAACATAAAGAAAAGGAGTGACATGCTGGTAGGTTTAACAAGTCGGAAATTCTTGGCCGCTCTATGCCGGGAAAGGCTATATTGGAATGAAGCCGCAAGAGAAAAATATGCCTAGGGCCTATTTTATCTGGCTTACTATCTAACGAACTATTAGTTCAGGACTTGATATCTACAGCTAGTAAGCCTGCTACGATAGCAATCTAACTTGGGAATGGGGCCAACTTTGAGTTTCATTCCTTTGGCAAGGAGGTGAACAATAAATCCACATAGGACGTTCGATTACAGAGTGGATAGCCTTTGTCTATTCCCCACGCCCAGGTCAGACTGATAGCGTCACAGCCGTCTGTTGGAGCATTTTTGTAAGATGGTGTGTGTCGAACACATTGGGTAAAGAAAACGCCAGAGGCTCCTCCAGAAGCTCTGAAAGCTCAAAGGAAGAAGCCAGCCGGACCGGGGCTAGGCTTGTTATTTCTATCTGGTGCGCGACTTTATTCGTAATTTTGGGGATGTGACAGGAAAATAGCATGTAAGTCGAGAGTGTCACCTTCGGTTATCTTCTGACGAATACTAAGAAAGTATTGTAATTAGTGCAGATTATCGGTATGGGATCACAAGTTCATCGCCACCTGGATCGATGCTATTCCAAGTTTTACTGGGTTGAAAATAATAGAACAGGGGCATAGTAACGATTCAATATTGTCATACACTCTAGTAATCTAGTAGTGACGATAGAAAGGAAAAACCATATCAGTCAGGTTATTTGTCGTAGAAAGTGTTGTTTATATAATACAAAAGCAATTAAGATCGCGATAAAGCTCTTACCAAACCTTAAGAAAAAGGCAAGCGCCCGCACAGAAAGGATTCCAGATGGAATATTAGAGGTCACTCCACAGTATAATTCAGCGCAAAAGGGTACATTGACTCGGTTGACCAAAACAAGTAGCTACTGTCAAATTGGCCGGTCCCTGCGTACGCAGCTTCCTAGAGCGCTTCTTGCGGCCGCAATTCCCTGATTTAATTGTTTTTCCATCCAAACAAGATACTAGTAGAAATATCTCGACTCATCCTTTTTTTCTTTCCTAGTATGGCGGCGTTTTTGATAAGGATCCTTATCTTCTCCTACAGTAACTAGGGTTTGGGTAATGATGAACGCAACGCTATGTTCAATGCGAGCTGATAAGAAAGAAAGGAAAAAAAAGACGGCATAAACTCTACGGATTAGATCGCCCGTCGCTAGATCGACTTGAACTGCGATGGCGGCCGTCTGTTGTTTTTTATTTTTATTTTTATTTGTCGTCTCTCGCTGGCTTAACTGTCGATATCTCTTGTCGCACGTACCATGAAGATAGTACATACTTATATATTAGAAGCCACAGTATAGCTTGGCTACTTTAACTGATGTCAAGTACCACCTATACAAGTATATTTAAGCATTATGAGCTCATGCCCGTCAGCAATCTCAGGTGCCATGCCTGTCTGTAACTGTCCAAGATAAGTATTTGCACAGGGCTCACCACACCACTAACTATCAATTAGTATTAGTAGGTAGACAGATAGACAGACAGACAGACAGACAGACAACTCGACCCTGGTCTCCGTATTATCGGCAGGAACGAGATTGATACTGGGCCGCTATCTAACGCTATCAACTGTAAATACATAGTATCACTACTTAATATTAACCAGCCTAGAATTGGCTATCTCTCGGTCTTCTTTCTAGTGTCTTTCTTCCAAACTAGTGGTGCTGTCTTCTAACAACTAGTTGGCCCGCTAATAGAGACAACAAGGGGCCGATCAGACTAGGAAGACAATCCTAGAAAACAGGCTTTGGGCAGTAGAAATTGGACACAGCTTTGATCAGCGTTTCCCTCTAAACAAACATGCCGTAGCCACCATGTATTGGACATGATAGCCCATTACAACGCTACATATGCTGTTATAACAGCCGGTCGATACCAGTACTAGGTTGACCAAGGGCCGTAGACAACGTGGGATTCAAGCTGTGCTATACGTTCGTCGCTTACTTGGGTTACTTGGTACTCGAAAGCCGGTGCGGACAGGCAAGCACGGCTCACTTACTTACTTTGTCTGTCTGTTCTTTATATACACATGGACGCCCTCCTTCATTTCTTGGCTACTGAGATGTTGGCTTCTCTGTTTTCACAGCACACTTACTTGTATTTATCGAGGTAGTGGGCCTGCTCCGTGCTACTTACACCGAGACGTGTTATACAAGTACTGCCTCGCATTGCTGGTACATCGATTCTTACCTTATCATCACTTCATTTGATACCTCTAGCTACGGCTGCTCCGCCCAGAGTAGTATAATTACTATCATCACGACATACGGCCTTGAGGGCTTCGTCACTTTTTCTCTCATTATTCCGCCCTTCATTTCCCCTTCGCACTCTTATACAGCACCCTACAACACAATGGCCTCACTCGACGAGAAGAAGTCGGAGTCCATGACTCCCACCGCAGCCGTTCTTTCTAATGATATCGAAACTGCCCCAGAGACCCCAGTCTCGTCAGTGCTGAAGCTTGACAATAATGGATTCCCTCTTCAGCCTCAACCCACCGATGATGCTCTGGACCCATTGAACTGGTCGTCGTTTCAAAAACACTGCATACTAGCTATTGTCATGGCACTGTACGTTTCTTGAGCATCCTCTACATCTTGCTTTGAAAGCTAACAACCTCTCGTAGATACTTCATGTTTACTTATATCACAACAACCACAGTCCCGTCGTATCCTAGTATCATGAGCAAGTTTAACATTGGCCTCGATCAAACCAACTGGACTGTTGCTATCCCATCTTTGGGTCTAGCTATTGGTCCTTTGATATGGAGTACCCCTGCTGATATCATTGGTCGTCGTACCATCTTCATCGCTGGCACTCTGATCTCTCTGGCTGCAACTATTGCTTGCGTTAAGGCACCTACTTTCAGTGGCTATATGTGCGCACGCTTCTTCCAAGGCTTTGGTGTTTCTCCCGCTGCGACTGTTGGTCTTTCTATCATTAACGATCTTTTCTTCGAACACGAGCGTGGCGCCAAGATTGGTCTCTGGGTTTTGGCCATCGATATGGGCCCATACTTTGGTCCTCTGTTTGGTGGCTTCATCCAACTTGTCAGCTTCGACTGGATCATGTGGCTGACAGCTATCTTCATGGGCACGATTCTGATTGTCGAGATCTTCTTCCTCCCTGAGACACTGTACCCCCGCTCTCACATGCATCAGGCCGAGGTTCGCGCTGCCGCTATTACATCAGCAGATGATGAGAAGAAAGCCAATGTCTCGCCCAGTATCGAAGATGCTACTTCGGTACCTCGGACTAAGCAACTACCATTCATCAACGTCAAGCCAGTTCCCGGCCTACGTTTGCCTCACATCTACGACACGTTGGTGCGCTTCGTAGTGATGTGGAAGTTCCTTGCCGTCTCGCTGAGCGTTTGCGCTTTCTGCTTTATCTGGTACTGGTGGATCATCAGTGTCATTGCTATGATGCCATCTGCCTACGCCCAGTACAGCACGCAAATCCAGGGACTGTTGTTTATCGGTCTTATTGTTGGCACTTTGATTGCCGAGCTCTTCCTCAGTGGCCGCCTCAGTGACTGGATCGTTCTGAAGCGCGCCCAGGGTCGTCCTGGCGGTGCCAAGTCTCCGGAAGACCGCCTATGGCTCATGTACCCTGGTGCTATTCTCACCGGTGTTGGCCTGATTGTTTGGGGTATCAGCATTGACAAGAACTACCACTTCATGGTTGGCCAGGTGGCACTAGCTCTGTTCGGCGGCGGCATCCAGATTGGCAATGCTGCTGTCTCGGCATACGTCGTCGACTGCTACCCACAGCAAGCTATGTCTATTGTCACATTCTACTCGGTCTTGCTAAACTTCTCGGCGTTCGCTAATCCATTTTACATTGTTCCATGGATTGATAGTGCCGGATACACATGGACATTTGGCGCTCAGGGCATCATCACCATTGTTGGATCGGCTATCGCCTTCCCTCTAATTCACAAGTATGGCGCTGCGCTGCGCAAGAGATGCGGGGAGCCTAGCTGGGTTAACCCCGAGTTTGACCTTTGAGAAGGTATTTGTATCCATACACACCTTAGTAATGTTTTGTTATGCTTTTTGTTTCTATGATATCACTTAGTTTTGCGTTCTGATTTATTGTAATATACGAAAGTTGAAAATATATATCTTACCTTACCACATCGTTGATTCGCCTTCTATAATTGAATAGCTATCATCTCATGCCACCATCATTATCATCAAATCAAGCACAAGATATCGAGGCGAATAATGAAAACTGGTATGTTATGTTATGTTATGTCAATAGACAAGTTGTTTATTAATATACAAGAGACAAAAGAAATTTAGAAGAAGGGGTCTAACAATATAGTAGACAACGAAGAGAAGAGAAACTAACAATGAGGATATCGAAGAGCAAAAACTCGGAAGAGAAACGCTTACATCTATATCACCGTCAATAATCCAGTCACAATCACCACACCAACCACTGCCATTACTATCTCGACAACTAATAACTAATTCACAAACTCTAGATAATGTTACACGCCTTGATGTCCCCGATTATCATAGATTGGCATGTTGGCCTATCTACATGTAGCCACTAGGAGGAGGCTGCAGATGCGTCTGGCCCGTCTGCTGAGCAGAGTTGTTGTTCCAGTCCCATGGGCTCTCAGGGCGCACACTAGCGGGATCATCAGGATATAAAGAGCTGTTATGGGTAGAGGCAGAAATGCCATCAGCATATATAGAAGGGATGCGGATGTCGTAGTCGAGATCGGCAGGGGAAGTCACCACCGTACATCTGAGGCTCTGCGATATGAGGCACCACGGGGGGCAACAGTGCTAGGGGTCAATGGCAGGGGAGTCATAGGAGAAGCATCGGCATTGGGCAACGGCGAGTTCAAGCCACCCATCCACATCATGACAGTGTTGCGATCGGTAGCGTCAGGGGCGCCGTTTCCGCCATTAGGATCGGCAATTAGGCGCGGAGGTGCAAGGCCCGTGTTAGCAGGCGGGATGGGGAACGAAGCCACATCGTCATACCCATATGGAGCGGTGGCAGCAGGAACAGCGGCAGAGATGGTAGCATTTTCATCGTAGTAGGGAAAGATGGTCATGCGGCCATCATGGGCAACGATACCGGGAGGCAGCTGCAGTGACTCCATCTTAGGCCGGGGTTGAGTAGACTCATAGGCAGCGGCAGCACCATAACCGGCACCAGCAGCCTCAGCCTCAGCCTCGTACACGGCAGTAATAACGTTGTCGAGCAGCTCAGAATGAGTCATAACACGGCGAGGAACCGAGAATGGAGTGGGCGACGGGGGCGGGCCCGGGTTTGAGCTGGGAGGAGGACCGGCACGGCCAGTCTCAACCATGTCACTGGCAGTTGGAATCTGGTTGCGGCGTATGCGCATGCGGGCAATGATGAAGGCGGCCGAAGCAGCAAAGACAACGCCGGCTGTGAGGAACAGTGTTAGCATCATGTCATCATACAGTATCAAAGGGGATAGAGTCAGACTTACCAGTGGCACCAACGGCAATCCCGGCGGCAGTAGTACGCGAACCGGACGAAGAGTTACCGGTGTCAGAAGCGGCTGAAGTACTACTAGGAAGAAGGGTAGCCAGGCTCGTTGTAGCGGCAGTGGCGAAGACATCACCGGCAGCTCCTGTGCCAGTGGCATAGCCAGCAGACGAGGAAGTGACAGAGGTGAAGATAGAGTCACTCAGAGGAGTTGAAGAGGTGGTGGCTTTGCGAGTAGTGGTAACCAGCGTGCTGCTGCTGGAGGTGATAGTGGCAGCAGAGGTTGTTGAGAAAACACTAGAGGAAGACGAGCTCAACGAAGAGATGATAGAAGTAGTGGTCGGCAAAGCAGAAGAGGAAGAGGATGACGAAGACGTGGTAACAATGACTGGCACGGGAGTAGTAGTGCTGCTACAAGACGTCGTAGTCGTCGATGTAGTGGGAGCCACAGGTAGCGGTACAATAGTGGTTGAAGTAGTCACGGCAGTGCTAGTCGAAGGCGGCGCTAGAACAGGCTGAGTGGCAGTTGAAGTTGAGACGATCTGGGTAAGAGTAGAGCTGAAGGAGGTCGAGGTTGAGGTAGGCAGCGGCAGAGTGGTCAAGATCGGCGACGGCGTCGGGTCGTTCTTCTGGCAGTTAAGCTCGTCTGGGTGCGGCTCATCCAGGGCCTGGTTCCACTCTAGCTCATCATCCTCGGGCTCCGAGTCCCAGTCGCTCAGCTCGTCGTCATCGTCGTTGTAGCTGGGGATTCCAGTGCCAGAGGGGAAGGCAGTCTGGGCAGGAATGGTGCCGGATGGCGTGTAAGTGGCGAAGGTGGCAGAAGAGGCCGGAGTGCCTGTGGGCTCGGCCTCGGCCTGCGGCCAGCGCTGGGCAAGGCGGTCACGGGGCAGGAACGAGAATCTCATGGCTGTAGATTAAGAAGATAGTTGCGAGTTGGCTGGTTTCGAAGGCTCTAAACGGAGGACGAGAGAAGACGTTGTGAAAATGAATGTAGTAGGTAGTTGGCAGTATATAATACTCGTTACATGCTACAGACTATACAAAGAAAAAAAAACTAAGAATTACAGCCGTGATGATACGGAACGAACGTATGTAAGTCAAAAAAGACCTGAAATAAAAGAGTAACCGGGTAAAAAATAGAATTATAAAAGAATGTAGTCCGGCTACCACAAAAGAGCCCGCCGGGAGCCAAAGAAAAGCAACAACTTCGGATGTCGAGATAGATCGAGCAGACGTATTGCAAAGCAGCTGGGGAAAGAAAGAAAAAGAGAAGAAGAAGAGAAAGAAGAAAGAAGAACAAGACGATATATCAAGTAACGGCAAAGACGTTACAACCGAAAGAAGAAATAAAAAAGCACGGTATATACAAGGCGTCTGTGCCGAGCTCCTAGCAATAAGCCAGGCAAGGACCTATGGTACAATATAGTAAGATAGAGAAAAGAAAACAGGCGAAGGCAAGTTAGTTCCACTTGCAGCTGTCTCGTTTGTATCAGTTGAAATCTCCTAGCTAGCCACTAAAAGAAGAGAATGAAGAAAAAAACAAGAAAAAAAAAGGCCGGGATATCAGAAAAGCGAGGATCGTGATGGTGATAATAATACAGAGTGTGAAAAAAAGAGCAAGTTGCTGAACAACCAAGGAAGCTCTGTTTCCTTTCTTTCTAAATTCTTAGCAAACCCATCCGGGCAATGCTCTGGCTATATATCTTACATCCATATCTATAGATATTGTTATTGTTTGCGTCTTCGATTTGATACTGAATCATCAACAAAACGCAGGAACTCGCGCAAACTAAGGCATAGCAAACTTCACTTACTATAGTTATTATCAGTCCTTCTTCCAGTTTAAGCCAATAGAGTAAAGAAAGCACTACCAAAAGGGAGCCTACAGGGGCTTGGTGTTATTACATGTATAGCCAATGGCCAGGGGGGGGGGGGGGGGGGTATATGTGACGGGACACCATCAACATGCTGTAACCCAGCCAAAAAAGAGGCAGAATGCGCCCCCTATAACAGAACATGAACATAGGCTGTGTTGAAGATCGCCCGCTAAAAAAACAGAGAGGAAGAGGGCTATAGCGTAGTCAACGCGGCATTATAATAGCATCGTCACTATGCTCCGACAGTTGACTTGCTTACTTTTTTGCATCAGCTTGCTTGCTTTCTGCAGGAACAGAGGCCGCCCTATGCAGGTAAAATTTCGTTTTTCTTCTAGATGGCATGATCGGTAGGTAGGTGCTCTACTGTTTGCTATCTCGAATATCTGCTATAATCTTGACTCAAGACACGACTAGATTCAATCTTCAATGATACTATTCTTTTCTTAGTGATCATCAAGATCGCCGAACCTCATGATGCGGCTTTAATAGCCTCCCAAGAGAAATATATGGTTAGCTTGCGCCGCTGCCCGTCTCAGAATGGCGATCTAGTCTTCATAAATAGCTCAGAAAATAGAAAAAAAATATAACGCTAGTGCAAGAAGGCTTCGCCTTCTTTGCATTCACCCCTTGTGCAGCTCAATGTCTATGACAATGTATGATATCCTCATTCTCTTCAAGGACTCGTCGGCTACCAGTTCTGTGCGCCATCTGAACTTATAACAGTACTGAGTTCCTCGTGTCTCTATATCGAGGTTGATTATTTGGGTCGGAGTTTAACGTGAAGCAACTAAGCACACTGCGTAAATCAGGCCTAGAAAGAATCCATGTTTAAAACACAAGATCGAATCTAGAATTACTACAGATATGTTCATGCACAATAACAGCCACTATCATGTTCTTTCCAAAGCCGTACCAAGGTTCAAGTCGTCTGGTACTGTCTCAGAAGCCCTCATATATTTCTTCTAGGCTTTCTTGTTCTGTAGCGCCGGCCTTATCTACCAAGTTAGTGAGGAACAAAGATTAGAAGAATATACACGTAAGAAAGAGGAGCAAAAAAGGATAAAATGACATAAAAACTGCCCAAGCGTTCGGTTACGGGAATTCTGTGTTTCACATTCGACTGGCATATTCCTCTGGAATCAAAGATTTCCATAGTAAACTGTTCTGTCTTCTCTTCTTTTGCAGCACTGATTATTCTATAGTTAAGCCAGCTTTTCCTAGGGGAAACTTTCCACTAAGTCTTCTCCCTGAGAAGGGCTGCGTGTCTGTGAGTGACAACCGTACAATCTAAACGTAGTAGTGCCGTGTGGATTTTTCACTTCATGTTTTGTGGGGCGGATAACATCGTCTTCTGATTGGCCAATACCTTGTTTTTTTTACCATATTCATTGGCTCTCAGTCGTCGTTGATCCTGACTTGCTGTTTTTGTGGGGCCTTCCCAAGATGAGTTGTTCTAGATTTCTGCAATTTCTACGTCCACTTTGTTACAACATCGACTAAGAAACATCAAAAGCTAAGAGGGATAATTGAAATCTTCAGTCAGTCTTTATTCCAGTCAGCAGAAGATATGTAATAGTTATATATCCTGGTTCTGCCTATTGGGGCGAGTCGATGACAACTCTTCTTTCTTTTTGAAACAAACAAGTCTATGAATATTTAGTAGTGCATGTAATGTAAAGATCTTTGCTAGATGTTGTGGCTTTAGTTGACTTGCCGTCCATTTTTCAGTGTTTATTCTTGTTTCCTTGCGGTTTCAAGTTCCTTTTGCTTTGCGTTCTTTTTCCTTTCCTTAGTTGCGAGAAAGTTTTACCTTAAGCTCTTTCTAGCTACGTCCATCCGCGAAGCGGGGGCGAAACCAATCTTGTGTTTTCTTACTTTGTTTTTTTCGTAGCGAACAAGCAAGAATAGACGAATTGCCTTCGTTTGCCACTATGTTTCTACTGCCTTGAACACAGGTCTTCTTTATTTTCCAACCCACTGGCCGTCTTTGTCTTGGCATCCGGCCTTTCATTTACATCTAGAAGAGCGTTCATGGCCTTGGGTCTGTATTTGTATTCTAAAATTTACTTTGAAACATGATCGCTCTTCACGGCTTCCGCCGCTATAAATAGCTACGTATTTAAGTTAGAAGTACGTATGTATGTAAATCTACCTTGAAGACGCCTATGTAGGGAATCCAGAAAGAGCATCATGCTTTCTGTGTAAGTCACTGTGATCGGCGCCCGGATCAGCAGGTAGCTTCATGTTTTGGCGTCTATCGATTCAACTAACACCAAAATTTTGTGTATCAATAAGGCCTAAGCTTCAGAGCCTCCTCCATCTATGGGAGAGAGAGTATACAATGATCTTCCTCTCAAGGTTTATTCCTCTCAAGGTTTATTCCTCTAGCTCCTGTACGCTGCCTATTAGCTATCTAGATCCTCAAACAAAGCCAACTCTCTTGCTCCTGGCGGCCAGCAAGCTTTAACTACTACTGGCTAACTATACCTAGTTGCAAGTTTTACTAGTCAGTCCAACTAGTTCCATTGTAGCCGCCATCCCTTAGATCTCGGGGCCTCTCCAATTTCCCTCAGAATTCAGCCCGGGCAACCTAGCAAGCTTGCTCTATTTCTTTTCGTCCCATGAATCGTTGCCTGCCGGAACTTTTACAGCCATGAACACGCTTCTTCATCTTGTTATTCGTGATTATTATATTTTATTTATGTATTTTGATTTCAACATCTTCCGATTTACTAGCGGAACGTCCAGTAAAAAGTAAATTCACCTTCCGAACCATAAACAATGACTTAAGAGATTCGTGATCATATCTTCACAATTCAGTAGTCTACAGCTGTACAGCTTCTTGTTTACGATATCTAGTTTTAGTCGTCAACAACTCTATGTTCCGTTTCATAGCCCATACATGCAAGGGTATATTATAACAGCTAACTATCATGAAAGGATATATATTTTGTAGGCCAGTTTTGTTCCAAAGTCAGTCCAAGCATTAGGTCATCTTTCTTAAGATATTTCAACCCAATAAGAGCTATAACGGAAGAAAAGTCATGTCGAGCCGACTAGTAAACTTAACACAAAACGCAAGCAAAGAACCGCGTAAGCTTCTGTTTCATCCACGCCATCACAGCTTACTAGACGGGCCAGTTTTTTCTGCTCTTTTTTGTTCAGCGTAGCATCGGCGGCCTATTCTATTGCCCGGCTTTTCGTCTGGTATATCTGTGACTTTTATGTTTATCTCCTCTATTCCCTCTCTGTAAGAATAGGAAAAACAGAAAATGAGGCTAGTCTTCGAGGTCGTGCCTTCCCACTGATAACCGCAAGTGATCGACACGCGTTCCAGATAATATGGAGGAGAGAATGACAGAAGAAAGACGCCTTGTGAGTTTGATGTGAGCACATCCGCAGATCTAGGTGGGGTTTCAGGCCAGTTCACTACTATTCACTAAATATTGTACAACTAGACTGTCTTCTCGTTCTGTATTTGTTTCTCTTGTTCCAGTACCCCAGACAACGATCCCAGCACCAAATCAATAAGTTGCCAAGACCGCAGACCAACCAGAAACAACTTACATGGACTCACAACGAAGAGGCGTCGTCAGCTATTGAGCAAGCCGGCCACTAAGGTTGCTATATCGAATGTGACAAACAAAGTACTCGATAACTATATCTTGTTTTACGGCAGGCAACAACCAGGAAGAGCCTAAGGTAAAACTTTAGCAATACCTAGGAAAGTCATACGTAACCCTGAACATCCAGACAAGACACAGAGAACCCTAAGGATAAAAAGAGAAAAATGAAATAAGAATGAAGAAATATATACATCAAAACCCCACACTTACATATCTGTCGCTACGATCATATTCCCATCATCAAAAAAGCTTTAAAACTATCCTGAATACAAACCACCACTCTAAACTTATATATGGGTTGGTGTCATAAGTTTAGGGGTTTATCAAAAAATTATTGAGACTGCTATTTAATGATTGTCTATACTATGATGCATGTTTTAACTGAAAAGTGTTCAGTTTCTTGATGAGATATGCTCATCCACTTTATCTTGTTGTACATTGGAATTCCAAGGCCTGAAGAGGACTTGACACAGTGACCTAACACCAGGCATTTCATACTATAGATATTCTTTCCAAATGTTTCATGGCTTAGATATAGTAGTGAAAGTTCCTGTTCTTTCGTTGTATCAGTGTCCATACCCCGATTCGAACTATGGACTTTAATCTGCAAGTCATCACGAAAGCCGTTCTTGTCGCTTGGCTTTTCATAGAATGCCGTATTGCCATGAGGATCTTTCTTCATGATAACCGGAAGAACAAAACTTGTAAGAACCAGGGCATTCCGAACGAGATTAGACTTGTTGCCCAAAATCTCCTTTGTTTCATCGCTCTGAAGCAAAGTTTTGATCCTTTCCTCCTCGGTGTAAATTTCATCTTCATGTCCCCAATGGAAGTAAGCATCATCCTTCGATGAAGTTTGGATTTCTCCTTTCCGGTCGATATGATGAACCACCGAAATGAATGTTTGTGCATTATGATTCGTACACTGCATATTTGTGTCCTTGACGTAATGTGCCCATGACCATGACGGAGCCGCTGTATTCTTTTGGCATCTAGATCCTTCATTAAGGACTAGACATCTTAGTACGTGCCTCAAAGGGATGCCAGATACAAATGGATGCTTCCATTTTCGTTCCAGTTGTGCGGAAACGCCTTGAAATCCAGCTAAAAAGTCCGTAGGTCGTGCTCGGTGTCTGCTGTAGGTATAAAGATGATCGCAAAACTCGTCCCACAAACTGCAATATGCGTGCTCGATCCTATCTCTATGTTCTATTTCTGTGATGGCTTGAATAAACTCTTCTGCCATTGACTCGAGGTCGTCGGTGCCGCATTCCAAAATTCGACGATAGAAATATATTATTGTCAGATAGTTGTTGACATCGTTCTTGAAATCCGATGGCACTTGCTGGTGGTGAGTGTCTTTGGCGGCGTATAAGTCAGGGTTCTTATTGTGTTCACGTAGAAGCCTTCCGTGTTTGTCTTCAAAAAGAAGCCAAAGGGTAGAAAAGAATTGTGAAGGATCTTTAGACGCATATTTTTGCATCGTAGAAACTTGGCTCGGATTGCAGAAGCCACCTTCCAGGAATATTTCTGCAATACTGGTTATAAAAGACTGCGACTCGATACGGCCTAAGGTATGGTTGGAGTAAAAAGAAAACTGATTGGTATTGAAATCAAAAGAACTGAAAGTACCAAGGCGAAAACTACTAGGATTGTCAAAAGATTGAACGTAATCCTGAAGTTTGGAAATGTAGATATTTTCAAAGTCGGCATGACGTTTTTGGAAGCGCTGAGGTGTGTCGATAGGTTCACCAAGTATCTCAATATACTTCTTGAAAAACAGCATAACCTGGATATACACAAGTTTGTCGTACAGAGTAGATTTACGACCGAAAGAGTGGAAATAGGCATCATCTTGTGATAACGTGTCGTCATGTCGTCTTAGCGGAACTTGAATAAGCCATTGGTCTCGCAAATCGATTGTTTGAACCAAGGGGCGGAATTTTTTGATTATCGAAGATGTTTCTTGCATCACTTTATTGGTGTCGGCATTCGATAGTAGAGTCTCCGAGTAATAATGGTCCGTCAGTTTCTGGTGAATATCTTCCAAACGATCAAGGATAGCATCATTTCTTGCATCTTCTCCAACACTGTAAGGATTTCATAAAGAATGTCGCGAGATGGTGCATTTACAAAGCGACCATGGGAAATTGCCTCAGAAATGGCATTGCTAAGCTCTGAAGAAATAAAAAAATAGCTGAATGATGAACCCAGTGAAGTTATGATAGAAAAAATTTGACCCAAATCTTTAGGTTCTTGAAGACATCTATCAATGGCTCCAGCGCTGTCATGAAAAGGAATTCCTTTATAATCCCTAAGGAAAGCAATGAGCTTTGGGAATCTTTGATAGACTTCCTCTTCTACTGTCAAGAATGAGAGCCATGACCTCAATGCTTGACCTGAAAAAAGGTGTCGTTCGGCCAGTGCTGGTATAAACCCAGAATGATGATACTGGGCTAGGGCTGATTTTTCGGGGCATGATGGAATTGAATAGCAAGGCTGGTTTCGATCCCATATCAACATTTCAGAATTGAAGCCACATTTGCAATGAAATTCAACTGAATTATCAGTGAGATAGACCTTGCGTCGAGAAAGTATGTCTCCTTGAGATGTCCAAGTGTCAGTGTTCGGCATATCGTAGTCTTGTTTATCCTCTGGGGCAATGTTTGAGTACAGGATTTGACAGTGGCACTGGTCGATATAAACTGGCTCACGATCTGTGCCATAGCCTGGCATGTGATCGAGTTCTTTTTGGCCTTGGGCGCAAATGAGGGTGAGATGTGCAGCCTGATAGATCTTGTCCGTGGCGCATATTTGGGCATGACGATCTTCTTGAGAATCCTCGCTATCATCTTGGAGAATGCAATATCTATCAATCCAGAGATAAGAAAAGCCAAGTTCTGCACAAAGTGTCAAGCAATCAGATAACAGATTAGGAACTCTAGTGTTGTTCTGGAAGAATTCATTGCGCTGGAACTCTGAAATCGAGTCTGATGTCAACTGCAGAATCTCCATATCGTCTGGCAGAGTCTCCCATGTATAACTCAGAGCAACATACTTGAGGGGGCCATGGAGATTAGGCTTGACCAAGCACATCTTGTGGACATCAATCAGCCGAAATTCGAGGGGAAGATCTCTAGTATCTAAATCAATAAGTCAGTAATTCATACTATACACTAAGACATCTTGGTGAGGATTAAATTTACCAGCGATTTCATATGATTCAAAAACATGTTCCCTCAAGTCGCATTCTTCTATCCATCTTCGGATCATACCGGTATCAAATCGCGGCGAGACGCGAAATGTTTTTTCAATGTCCACGACACGCCAGCCACTTTCATACTTTTCGTAGGTCGCCGTGAAGCTAACTATGAGTTCCGTCTGTTCATATACTTCGACCTCGGCAAGCCACTTTATTTTGTTGCTTTTCGTTTGCTCTGCAGTAATGTCAAGCAAATCAGTGATCTTTTGTGGCCCTGTACTTGCACCGCAGAATGTGTGTGTGGAAGCCGAATACATCATATCGTCATCAAAACTAGTATCAATATCTGAATCATTCGTATAATTAGTACTAGCGACCAATATTTCGCATGCAGCACATCCAGGCTCGATAGGTGCCGTGTAGTAGATGGAATTGTATTGTCTCTTCTCAAAGTTAGTTGGATCGCCAGAGTCAGGCCAAACATGCGCCCAAGCCCGAGGAAGAACAGTCATTCCTAGGAGCCATCCCAAGCATTTCCGGCAGATTTTCTTTTCGGGCATTTTAGAGTCGTGGCTTTATTAGAAGATATGTCAAAAGCAGAACGTTGATGAACCGTGGTGAATTTGCGAACACTCAATCAATATATAAAGGGATAGAACCGCATATTGGTACTTTAGCACAAATAGTAGGGGGTCTTCAATAGGTACTTAGCCCCATAAAATATTAAGTCTTTCACTTAGTCTTCAAAAGCTGCCAGCTGGCAAAGTGCCATACATTCTTTATTTCTTTTGTCACCCTAGTAAAAATAGATACACTACAAGGACATCTTCAATCAGATATCAAGATCATTTTTGTTTCAATTTTTTTTTTACATACAGAATACATTATCCATTATATTCCTCATCAATCATATGTTCGATGCTGCTCTCTGGCTGAGTCTGATGTTGATATCTTCAACATAGATGATGATATGGCTATTGATCTGATTATGCGGGCAGCTGATGCTCTGGCTTTAGCAGTGGAAGACTATCGTCTATGTTCTAGTTTTGTCTTTTCTGTGGGCGCCAAATACATTCTGGAAGCTTTTGGTATAGTTACACATGTATGTTGTATGTTTTTATAGGCCATAAACTGGAGCTTTAGCATTGTTTAAAGAAAAAAATGCCAGCTGGCAGCTTTGAAGACAAAGTGAAAGATACTTATGGTGATGGGTATGAGCCGCGTTCTTTTTTGACCCTACTACAATATCCAACTTAACACTCTATTTGGAACGAAAATTGTGCCCTCTTGGTATTCTAGTTATTCTTTTTTGGACTTGGAATGAAGGAAAAAAAAATTGGGTCAAATATGTCGGTGCTAACTCAAGGAACAATTATTCTTTCCCATATTTCCACGGCTCGTATGATAACAACCTCCTAGCATGATTTTTACCTAAACCCTTTCTGATTATAGTGGTTACTCTGAGTTTCTGACTACTAATGCTTGATATCATAGTATTAGACTTCAACCTCGACTTAGAAGGGATTAAAAACTAGCATATTTTCTTAACTCTGAATTTAGCGGTGGTGAGTCTACATGAATAATAGTACTAATTATTTTTCAATCCGCTGTCTGAATAGTTAACTCTAATGTTAAGTAGGTGAATAAGGCTGTTTTAGTAAATATCTTAGCTAAATGTTGTGGCTTTAGTTGACTTGCCGTACCTTTTTCAGTGTTTAATCTTTTTTCCTTGGCGCTTCAAGTTCCTTTTGCTTTGCGTTCTTTTCCATTTCCTTAGTTGTGACAAAGTTTTACCTTGGGCTCTTACTGGTTGCGTCCTCCTGCGCACAGCCATCTTGTATATATTCTGTATGTGTATATTCGCCTAAAAATGGAAAAAGAAGTGTAGGAGCTGCTTAGACTAATATTATTGCAACTAACTTCTTTACTAACCCTGGCTTTTACTGCAGAGGCTTTTGACGTGACATCCCGTCATTCTTACACGGTATGAGATTGCAGTTTTTTGCGTCTAAAACCACGATCAAAAGATTCACATCATGCAATAATCTATGAACTGTTGGTTGTAGAAACTCCGATTACCAATCACTTCGAAACCCCTCTTTAGGCGTTTTTAGGGATTTATATATGTGTTGCGTCATTTGTAATCAAAATCAACAATCATCCAGCACATTAATTGGCCTTTTCGGAGTTGGTTGCGATGTTGATTACCATTGTTAGATAGGGGCTTAATGTGTAAACCCCATGAAGCACGTAACATTGTCAAATTCCGATGTCGTCGTCATGATCGGGCTGCTGGGTAAACAAACAGCAGGGTAATCGAGCTGTCTGACTGTTGGAGAGGCTGTTCAGTAGTATATAAAGTATGATCACCGACGCTGTATCGAAGTCGAATTTCATTGTTCTTCTGATCATCCGCTCACAGCATTAAGTATCACTCATACACCATTTACAATTGTAGATTTCAGCTTCACATCCACACTATTATTCAAAACCCCCCCACTCTTACAGAATCACCATGTCTGACAACTCTCTATCTCTCTACGAGGCCACTATCCCCGTCTTGATTTCGGGTATCGACACCTTCCTATCCATTCTGAAGACTGCCGAATCAAACGCTACATCCCGCGGTATCAAGACAGATGATCTGGCTGCTGCACGCTTAATTGCCGACCAACTTCCCCTAATATTCCAAGTGCAGAACGCGACTCGTGCTGCCAAGACGGCCGTTGAGCGGTTGACTGGTGTGGCACAGACGCCCTATGAAGCTACCGAGAAGACCTTTGCAGACCTAGAGGGGCGGCTTCTTGATGCCAAGAAGCTTCTAGGGAGCGTTAAACCAGAAGATATCAACAACCGTTCGAACGAGATCGTCGAGATGTAAGTAGAGTCCCTTCTCAACTCTTACCAAGCATATACTAACCATCTTCTCTCAAGTGCCACATACTCGGGTCCCGCTAAGGTTTCTATTCGCCATGCTGCGTTGAGACAGTCACTGCCTAACTTCTTTTTCCACCTTGTCACTGGCTTTGCTATCCTGCGTGCAAATGGTGTGCCTATTGGCAAGAGCGACTACATCACTCCGTTCACAACTCTTTAGATATAGCGAGAAGACGAGGATCTGCATATATTCGTTAGCATAATGACAATGAAAGCATAATTATTCCTTGACTTGAAAGACCCGTCAGTGATATGAATGGTGTGAAACTTTACTATAAAAATATGCAGTGTATTTATATTTATTTTTGTGTGCGGGTATGTGTAGTATACAAGTGTATGTTTGTACAAGAACGCGTAATATGAAGGGCTGCTGTTCTGTGAGCCCGCCTGCCCAACACTTAGCTATCCAGGACTTCCTTCATAAGAAACTGTTGTGATTTAGCGTTTAGTATTGCTGTCCTTGGACTTTTGACCGACGTCTTGGCTGGTTGGTGAGCCCCGTAGCTGATTGTTTAGCTCATCCACAAAATGACGCATGAAGGAACCTGAGTCATATGGCTCTTTATCTTGAGGCTTCGGCTTTTGGCCGACGTCTTGGTTTGTTGGTGAACCTCGTAGTTGGCTATTCAACTCATCCGTGAAGTGGCTCATGAATGAACCCGAGTCATGTTGCTCTTGCGTAGCTTCTCCAGGACGAAGTGGCTCATCTGGATTCCGTCCGTAACGGTAATCATCGACTGTGCGTTGGATCTTGCCTACGGCGCGATGGAAACCAGGACGTCGTAAGATAGCCGCGACAATATGATTCTAAGAACAGTCAATATCATGCTAATTGTAAAGGTATAAAGATATATTAAAGTACCTCGAAGAGCGCAAGTAATTTCAAGAAGTCCATGGTAGGAGGAGCTTGAATATCTAAAAATGTCAACTCTTCCTACTAAGCTTTGGCGGAACGAAATTGGGCAAGATTTATTGTAACACGGCTTGGAGCGAACTAGGGTTGATCGAGTTAGGGTATTTTTTGGAGGTCATGTGCCGCATTTAGGGTTAAAGTAAAGTGTTCTCCAGTGTGTGAGAATACTAACATGATATTGAGACACAGAATGAATATATATGTACGTATGTATTTTGTTATATCAGTGATATCAACCGGGGCTTGGGATCAGGCTAGATAGAGAATGCAACTATACATTTGGCTTTGTTGTCTAGGCCACATATTCGTACCATTGATTAGTGGAAGATGCAGGCCTTGTGGCCAAAAGATTATTGAAAGAATGGCCTGGGCGTATTCTCTTCTCTTTTTGGGTTTACTAAATGTACATGTACATTGGAGAAAAAAAGACCCAGGGCACTATGCAAGTATAAGAGGCTCAAGTACAAAGAAGAAAAAAAATGATAAAAACAGGTTAGAACAGATATCGTCGCATGGCAGAAGAAAGAGCACCTGATCACAAGCTCTGTCATTTTGGAGTCGAAATATCCGGGAAAGTCTTCTCTTTAGCCTTTACACAGGTGTACACATTTGATAATTGATAACTCTTCTTCTTTTACTCTGTTCCCATTTCCCCGGATTTTCGCCTTGTCTGTTGCTATTACTGGAAAAATAGCCGCTGTAGCTTGAACAGGTTAAGCAGTTCTTTAGTCCCTTTCTCATCTTTTCTAGGCCATCGATCCTTCTTTCTCTCCTGCCTGAGTGCTTTGATGCTCGACCAAAAGCTGGGGGATTTTTTTTTATTTCTGTTTTCCTTTTCAATTCCGCTATTCCCTCCTCTACTTTTCTTTCCCCCAGATGTCTCTAATACTCTATTCGCTTTGATTGGAGACTGCGCCGTTTGTCACGCGTACAGATTTTGCCGCCTTGGATAGAGGCTTATCCGTGAAAAAGAGAAGAAGAAGCGTCGGAATTTGCTGATAAAAAAAGAGACGAGAGGCAAATTCAGCGTAGACGGATCTGAGGCTTCGCAAAAAAAAAAACGGCAAAAGGAAGCTCTGACACTTTTAAGTCAAAACGACCATTATCGAATGGTTCATTGAGCGCTAGAATGGCTCCTACTATGGGCATCAAGTTCGTGGCCTCCGACACTTCAGGTCTTCCTATCAAGCGCAAGCAAGTCAGCCAAGCTTGCGCCAATTGCCGTAAACGCAAGGTACTAACATTGCTATTCTGTTTATATATGTCTTGTTGAGACTGCGATTGTGCTAACAAACCCTATCTGGCATGTAGAAGCGTTGTACGCACACAGAAGATAGCGATGGCCGCGACGGCTCTCCATCGCCCAAGCGCATGGCCCTCTCTATCTCAATGCCGCCAGGCCCAGCGTTGACTGCGGCGCCTGTATCGTCGTCAGTTCCAGTGTCTGCGCCTATAGTCTCCACAGCAGCCGCTTCTTCTGCGCCCAGTAGCAACAGCAACCCCGTGCGCCCTATCATGACGCCCAACGCCAATGGCTCAACAATAACGGCTACCGGACCGACTAACGGAGGTGGCGTGGCACAGCGCTCAAATTCTACGCCTTCGTCGGCCCGGGTCGGCGGTACGCGTGCCTCATCGCCAACCGAGTCCCGGCATACCGGCCGGTTTGTCGGCGATCTGAACCCCGAAGCCATGTTTGTCGAGGCAGCATCTAACGGCGCGGCGCCTGCTGCTCTACCGCCCAAGAAGTACGAAGTTGGTCTGTGGCTTTCAGCTGGAACCAGCGGCGACGATTCTTCATCTCCGATCCCCGCGCCGAGGTCGGGCAACATGCTCGATCGGTTCCTGCTGCCGTTTATCTACAGCGAGTGTCTTCCGTGCCTGCCACCACCGCACCATTTTGCGGCTCTGCGCAGCCTGTTCCTGCGTCGTATCCATCCGCTTATGCCTGTGATCCCCGAAGAGGTCCTGTATAGCGATGACTCGGATCCCGGTACCATAGTGCTCAAGCAGGCAGTCTGCGTGGCTGCTGCCACCCATCCGGCCATGGCGTCGCATTTGGTGCTCGCTAACCGAACACGACCTGGAGCTAGCCGAGGCGAGGAAACCATCCTGCCGTTTCACGAGTTCACTACTACACTGTGTACAGCGGCTCAGGCTACACTACAGAGTCCAGTTGTGACTGATCGCTTTGTGCATATCCGCACCTACTTGATGCTGTCACTATATGCGCAGCCGTCTTCCGTTGAAGAAATGGATCTGCCGTCTGTCCTACTGGGCCATGCCATGCATCACACACACACACTCGGTCTACAAGTCCGCGATGATGCTGATTCAGAAATGATTCAGCTCTATTGTGCCTTGTGGGCACTCGATAAACTCAACGCTGCCATATATGGCCGGCCTAGTCTGGTCCAGGATCACGATATGACTGTCAAGATATCAGACTGGATCAGCCAATGCCCGCCATGTTTTAGGCTCATGCTAATGATCGTCGAGTGGCTCAATAAGGTCATCGAGCTCTATAGACCAGGCCCAAGCAAGGAAGCATCCGAGTACGAAAAGATCTCTAGCGTAGACTTGCCCGTGCTAGAAAAGCTTATTCTAGATGCCGACGCACTCAAGGTCCAGCCAACACTTCTAGGTATGTTCAACAGCAAAATATATCTTATCTCCTTACCATGTACTAGATTTACTTCAAATCACGAAAGTCATACTAACTTGCCATTTAGCTACTATTGAGATTCTATATCACGCAGTAATCATCGTATCCTGTCGTCTTCCTCGGCCCGGGGGTGTCACTACAACTCGTTCAATTCCGCCTCCATCCGCCAACGCACGTCGCTCACTAGCTGCCGAACGCATATCGTCTGCTCTAAGCCGCTATAGTATCACTCCCATCATCTTTGTGCCGTATGCAATCTCCTTGTCACTGAGCGTTGAATATCGAAAAATGAGACATACTAGGCTTCCAATGTTTCGGGCACGATCCTTGGCAGCGTTCAGATACAACTGCGCACTACTTAAGCAGTACGCCGACCGCTTCTGGAATGCCCGTATTTTAGCCGGTCTCGGAGAGCGCGTGATACGGGAGATGGACCGCATAGGCTCTGATGGAACCGACGGGGAAACCGCAGCACCCGAACGCGAGGCTTCTGAGAGCCAACAAAGTCGTCGGCGCCAGCAGCAAGCACAACGTCAACATGTTCAGCAACAGCACCAGCAGCACATGTCCATGCCAAACCACCACCATACAGTCATTGCTAGAAACAACCCGAACCCTGGAATACAGACTAGTCCCCCAAACATCCATAGCGCCAATACAATATCTGCGCCTTCTCAGCTGACTAGTATCACATCGATGGCGGACTATTCTCAAAATATGTCCTCTACAGCCCCCGAAAATATAGACACTGATGCAGAAGGCTTTGATCTCGATATATGGAATAACTTTGCGCCCGACTTCAACCTAGATGCTGTTGATAGTGCTCTTGAGGCCAATCTAGACGTTGCGCTACCCATTAAATGGGACTGGATGCCTGATACTGTATGGGTCAGTAGCATCACCTAGCCTAAACATTATTGCTATACAAGAAGCCTCGAGAGTAGATAGATGTACGGCCTCTTCGATTACAACGTAAAGTTTAGATCTGCATAGCTGCAATGCCAATTACGCTAGCACCAAAACCGAGAGCTGCCCGGCCTAGGTTCAACACGCCCCAGTCATCGACCAGGCGTCTCGCGCGGTCTTCAGAGACCTCGATCTCTTCGCCCTTGATCTTCTTGCCGTCGACATGGTGTTCCGCCATGATTAAGAGCTCCCGGTTGGTCGGCATCAGAATTGCATAGGTATACGGCACTACGACCGCAGATAGTATGCCACTGATGACATACATGCGCCGTGCCACAGCATTACCTCTGCTAGCTGCCTTTGCAAGAACGAAAAAGCCTAATGCGCTGGCGAGAAACGTGCTGCGGAAGACTTGCATGCCACGCAAAAACATTTTCCGCCATTGCGATAGCATGATATCGGTTGGAGATTCGAGAAGTCGTGGGACTAGGAAGAATGATAGTGTCAAGTTCCCGGAGGCCGAAGCGGTCGAGATCAGGATCGTAGCGCCCTTGACGATAGCGAGCAGAGTAGACGACGGAGCCATTTGGGTGGGTTATTTCGTGTTATGGAGACGAGACCACTATGTGTATATATTAGGTAGTAAGCTTGGGTACGTTGAGGTGTCAGTCGTCTTTAACTTTGCTTTAAATTTTGGGGGTGAAGGAGAAAAATAACGATGTACATATGTATATAGATATTGTGGCGACATGCGAGTAACACCTGATCTTTTGTGGAAAAGAAGCGATAATAGGACAGTCAGTAGTCGTTAGGGTCTGGTGTTTCCCCATCCACTCCACAATAAAAGACCAGTGACTTTGAGTTAAACTTACAACGTTAAAAGTGATGATAGCCTAGGTCAAAATTTCGTGTACTCTTGAAAGATCAAAGAATAAGATCTGAGGGTCCATTTCAGTCCATTAACCGAGGACTGTCTGGTATTTAAATAAGAGGAGCTCCTCGACAATGATACATTATATAATGTCATATCTACTGTCAACCTAATTGGGAAACACCGCACGGCTAAGCCCAATTGAGGCACATGCCGTCTATTTTCAAGACAAGATACCGCATACCAAATACCATTGCTTCCGCTATTGCATATAAAATTGCTACAATATCCAGCATGATACATATATATTAGAGACAGAAAAGAAGATCAGATTTATCAGATTTCCTTTTTTGTGCTAAGACGACTGGCTATTGGTTAAACTATCGCAGATCAACCACTGTGAATGTCAGGTCTTCCCGTTCTATCACATGACCTATTGGCTTGTTGCATTTTGTGTAGATGTTATCAATTGAATGTGGGTGAAATGTCGCTGTCTGTCGGCAATCGAGAATGTGATCCTTGCCGGAGGGATCAGTCAGCCGGAATATACCGTATCTAATATGGTGCAACTGTTAGGATCTTGTTCTACTTTTTCTTTGTTCATGTGCTTGGCTTAGAGTGTAATACTCACGAGGGATTTGATGTTGGCGCACACACAATAGCAATGGCCTCTGGCAAGCCAGTTTGATACGATGCATGTGTATGTAAATCTCGAGAACTCATAAAACATGTTTGCGTGGGATGTGTATGAATCCAGCCGTAGCAAACCAAACTATGCTTCTCCAAATGCTCAAAGATTGATAGCTCGTTGGTTGTTTCGCAAGTATCCGGCGTTCCAATCTGCTCCGGTACGAGCAATTCATGGATATACAACGCACCATTCTGCGGAGCTCCACAAAGCATGCCACAGGTTTCGATACTACGAGCTGTGTTGGCTTTAGCTAACGCCATAAAGGCTTTGCGCAGACCCGATGGAAGGAACATCGGCCGCAATGGCTCGCCACTTTCAAGATATGCTCCTGGGCCAAACACAAATTCGTCTTCCTCAATTTGGGGCTCGACTGTGGTAGTGGTCTTGGGAGGTAATGTTGGCTTCACTGGAGCTGCATCAAGTTCAATCTTGCGCGGTATGCTAGGTGGTGCCTCCGTGTATGGGTTGAACGATGAAGACGGTCTTGTATCACGTAGAGCCTGTATAGTGTCATAAGGGCGAGTAGGTATCGGTTCTTCAACAGGGTTCCTTGATGGTGTTGCGATGCGAACGTCAGGACTCCGTTCAGCCTCGTATTTGGGTGGTAGCCGGGGTGGTTGACTAACGCCAGACACTTGCGCCGGAAGAGGCCCTGGCACAAACTCAACAGGTCGAGATTCCGAGACAGACGGATAGTTGAAGGTTTCGAGCGGTGGAGGCACGAGAGGTTTCGAGGATTCCGGGGGTTGAAGTGTGGTGAAGTCAAGATTCCTCCGCGCAGCCTCCATTTGCTGGCGAAACGTCTCGTCGTCGATCTCGTAGGCCGGCACAGTATTTCTACTTTGGACTGGTGCATCCCAGCGACGACCATCGGCCCCGTATCTCTGCACAGGCTGAGCCCGTTCGTTATCTCGTTTCAACTGCGCAGCACGACCAACCCGCAATGCCAGCTCGACGTTCTCGGAGGCATCAATCACCTTGATGTTCTGTCGCGCATTTGGATCAAGGATCTCCCGGAACATTTCCCGCTGTGATGGTGACTTCTGTGATGAAGCGATGTCTATGTGGTTTTGTGGTCGCATGCGCTTCCACTCGGTGTACTCGTCTTCGATCTTAGGCTTGAAGCCTTCCATCAGCTTGAGGGCACCAGGAAGCGCCTTCGTCAAGGGACGATAAAGCTTCTTGCTCTCCGCATCCTTGAACTCGGGGTGTGTCGGTAGGTGCTGAAGGACCAAGATAGAATGGCGGTATAAGTAAAAGTAAGCTCGGCGGAAATCATTATCCTTGGCGGCAAATATAGCCTACAACAATCGATAGTGGTAATAGTTGTCAGCTTAAGCTCTATCTTGGATCGATATCAACATGTCGGCCAACAACTTACCTCCTGGTAGAGAGCCTTTGTCGATCTGACCCAGTACTTAAACTGTAGGTTTGTATTATAATGGAAGTCTTCTGAGGCCTTAGTAATATCCTTCACGGACGGCGGTCCTTGAGACTTCACGAGCCGGTCCATGGTGAGCTGCTGTCTAGCGATTTAGGGTTGGCGGTTGATGCAGCACGTCGAGCGTCGTCGTCGCGAAAGCTGGGCCAAAGAGGAGAATTTCGAAACGTAGTTGTAAAACAAATCAGAGTAAATAGTCAAGCTCATTAAGACTCAATATGCAAACAACAATAGAATGCGATATTACAATATCTTGGGTCGCTTCACGTTCTGAGCGAGAACAAAACTCGATCGGTAGGCAGTCGCATTTTCGGTGGTGGAGAGACCCTTTGGTTAAAAAAGACAAGTTAAAAAGGGAAGGGTCTAGTTTCAGTACATGGAGCAAATAATAGGAACAGCGATTCTCTATGCAAATCATGAAGACCCCACCTACATAACTTAGCTTTGAACCTCCGTATATTTTATACTACTTGTCATAACATAGATTAAATCAGATTATGTAGTTATCAAATTCTACACAATTATTGACACCACGAGACAAATTTACGTCAAATTACATGTGCACTGTTGTGATAACCCTAATGGACCCTAGTCACGACGTATCGAGCACCTTTGCTGCACACGAATCTGATATTTGTTATCAACACAAAAGATACATTTAGTTATACAAATTTGACAACCTTGCCGGTATACATATCAATAGAATAAACATAGAAAGTGAGAGTGTGGTATCTATTGGTATTAACATTAAGAAATTTTGTTTACTACGCTTCAACACCTTGAGCCTGAGCCTGTGCTTGAGCAGCAGCCTGAGCCTGAGCACTCGATTGCACCTTGATGATCTCAGTCTTCTTGGCTTCCATTTTACTCTGAATTTCCTTGATCTGTTCCTCCACTCTCGCACTTGGAGACTATTAGCTTTCAACATCGCCCAATGGAGGTTTGGAATGACATACATATCGCTGCTAATGAAATCGAGACGGCCGGTTACTGTGTTCTCGGCCTCAAATTTCTCTTGCTTGAGGAGCACAGGTCCTACTATTTTATATATGACGTCCTCATCCTTAAGGTTCTTGAATTCCTACAATTGAGTTGGTTAGTTTCGTATCTTAAACATGATGATATATCATGAGGACACACCTTTTGAACGGTCAAATTTTCTTGCTTTTGACCATCAAGCTTCTGACGGGAAGCTACCTTCTCTTGAAGATCTATTTTCTTAGGTTTAGTATCGTATAATTGGTAAGCTATGACGGGAACTAATTGCTGAGGTACCTTGCTGGAGCTTCTGAAAGTCATCCGAAAGACTCTGTAGCTTGGCCTGGAAAGCATCCATGATGATAAAGTGTTGGACTGTATCTTAAGACGAGATTTAGCTAGGCAGATATAGTAGTGGCAGCAAAATCATGCCTTCAGGTATGATTGTGGCTCCTATGTCACGAAGTTGAACACTATGGACTAGAGTTTGGTGGTTGACACTGTGAAAATATGAAATGGGACCTAGCTACTACCCCAAAGTGGAAAGAGGGGTTCTAGTTTGATTGAGGAAGGCTGGTGCGTATTTTATATTTACAAAGTGCCAATTATAATAGTCACGTGTCACCAACAATGGGGACTTTGAAATATTGACTAGGTTCCTATGCCGCCCACTCCTTTGGTTGCTTTGGTTGGCTTATTTGACTTTACTTGCTGAAGAACGACTCTTGAGCCTACTGTGATGACCCCACAGCAAGCCAAACCCAGCGCCAAGAGCTTGAATGACTTGGTGATTAAAAGTAGCAAAGCTTGCGCTGATAGCCGCAACTCTCGTCGTCATATAACAACATCTCCCATAGCATTAGGCATTTGCTCGACCAACCGCCCAATATTATAGGGCATAAGTGCTCTTTATTTCTTGTACCGCAACAGCAGCGCCTATCGTCGTCGATACGCTGTCCTCGCCCGATTACCTAAACGTGCAATATCTCTCAACAACCCTACCACCCCCTCTATTTACGACTTTTGAAGCCTTTACATCCAATATGTCTGGAGTTGCGGATTTCCTCGGGCGGGCCATTGAAACCGTCAAGAGCGCCATCGCCGCCGACAATGCTCAAGAATATGAAAAGGCCTTTTCACTCTACACCAAGTCACTTGAGCTCTTCGTTCTGGCCATCAAATGGGAGAAGAACCCAGCGTCGAAGGATACTATTCGCCAGAAGACCGCAGAGTACATGGATCGCGCGGAAAAGTTGAAAGCATATCTAGCTGAGGAATCATCAAAGTCGGCAGGTGGCTCAGGGAAATCAGCGCAGGCTATGGGCAGCAATACCTCCGGTGGTAAGGGCAAAGCCGACGACGACGATGATAACAAGAAACTACGCAATGCTCTGAGCAGTGCTATCCTCCAGGAGCGTCCAAATGTACGGTGGGATGACATTGCTGGTCTAGAGGCCGCCAAGGAAACATTGAAAGAGGCTGTCGTGTTGCCTATCAAATTCCCCAGCCTATTTCAAGGCAAGCGGCAAGCGTGGAAGGGTATCTTACTTTATGGCCCTCCAGGTACAGGAAAGAGTTACTTAGCCAAGGCAGTTGCAACAGAAGCAAACAGTACTTTCTTCAGTGTTAGTAGTTCTGATTTGGTTAGTAAATGGATGGGTGAATCTGAGCGGTGAGTTTCAGTCATGCTTCGCCTTAGCAAACCCTCATATCATGCACCTGCTGACATCCCATGATTCCCATCTAGCCTAGTGAAGCTACTATTTAGCATGGCCCGCGAGAACCGACCATCAGTCATCTTTATCGACGAAATCGATGCGCTGTGTGGCCCTAGAGGAGAGGGTGAATCTGAGGCTTCGCGCCGTATCAAGACTGAAATGCTAGTACAAATGGATGGTGTCGGTAATGATAGTAAGGGAATCCTAGTGCTAGGAGCAACCAACATTCCATGGCAATTAGATGCTGCTATTCGCCGTCGTTTCCAGCGCCGTGTACACATTGGTCTACCCGATCCCAATGGTAGAGCACGCATGTTCAAGCTTGCAGTCGGTGATACAGAAACGACACTCCAGCCAAACGACTACAAGGAATTGGGTCAGCTGAGTGAAGGCTTTTCTGGTAGTGATATCTCCAACGTAGTCCAAAGCGCACTCATGCGCCCGGTCCGCAAAATCATGCAAGCAACACATTTCAAAGAGGTAAGTAGTCATTTCACTCATGTTACAATCCAATTTACTAACACATATGCACAAAGCTCACTGTCGACGGCCTACGTCGTCTAACACCATGCTCTCCCGGAGATCCAGAGGCTCGGGAAATGACCTATAACGATATCGAGTCTGAAGAGTTGCTTGCACCCCATGTTGATATCAAGGATTTCCGCATGGCTCTCAAGGATTCCCACCCAACTGTTGCGCAGGACGATGTCGCAAAGCAAATTGAGTGGACAAATGAGTTTGGTAGTGAAGGTGCATGATGTGCTACCTACAACCAAGTGATCACTCCTTACATTATTTCTTTATGTTACTACTACTCGTATTTCTGGTCTAAACATCGGATGTCCTTTTAGAGAGCGTTGGCGTTCTCTTTTTTTGTTGTACCTAAACAGCCTGTCTTTTTATATCTGTGATTGGTTGGTTGTGTTTTAGTTGCGTTGTTGTCTTAAAGTTATAATATAGGAAGATGGCGGCATCTGCATCTTATCTTGATGCACACAAATGTATCAACCAACCTCTATGAACGAATACCATACATAATAACGCAAATTCCGGAATTTTCGTTCATGAGGCCTATTAAGGTCACGATCATCAGAGCTGACGGCCGCGTGGCCCAATGGCAAGGCGTTTGACTACGAATCAAAAGATTGTGGGTTCGAATCCCATCGTGGTCAGTTTCTTTTTGGTATTATTCATGTTCTGCGTATCTAGAGCGTTATGAAATGTAGATATCTTTATTTCAATGCAGAAGTAGAGTTTGTATTTTTTGGTTACACAAATATGCACATCGAGGCGTGTTTGGTGAATAGCCAGGATATCTCTTCTTGTTAGTTGTTGACACTTTTGCGCATTTATAGAATAAAATTGATTGACAAGGTAACTTGATTAATTAATTAAGATCTTCTTGAATGAAGAGTGGGTTATTGTGGCTTTATTCATGTTCATTTCCTGCTGGTGTCCTCCGGCTACACATGAACATTCTGGATGCCGTATTGTGTCTTGTGCGGTTTCGTTAGTTGAGCTTGTTTTTGGTGAGACTTCCTGCGTCTCATTTGCCATCTCGCTATGCGGCATGTCTGTACTGCCTCAGGACTTCCAGTGCCTCTGAACTTAAACTTAGCTTCACGTTTAGGGTATAACCCTAGTCCGTTAGAGGTGGCCGCGCTGACGCGCGACACTTCTAGATTGATTATATGACACTAGACCTTTCTTTTTTAATAGTATGTACTTCGTAACTCCATATCCTCTTTTGAACGGAAATAAGTTCTGTCTATTCAAGTCTCCAAAGCATGAACAATGAATCACGACAGATTGTATACAGCGTTGATATGACGCCCCTCGAAATTTCGAATAAAAAGATTCTTTTGCCTTAACTCCATAGAATATGCCAGTACCTAAAAACAACAATAATAGAAAAGAGGAAAAGACAAGAAAAAAGGTTACAAAAAGATAGAAGAGGAAAAAGAGAGAAGATATGACGGCAGCAGAAAAAACGAGCAAAAATATGACCATGCGGAAGAAAGGAAGGAACAAACACATAGGAACCAAAGTCCATTATACATGACATCGCGTACTAAAGGCGCGATGGCACGATGGGTGGGCGCTCAGCAATAGCGTGGTCCAATATGGGTCTAACGCAAGATTGGGTTGCAAAACGGTGCAAGAGAGAAGATAAGAGAAAAGGTAGTGAAGGTGCTGGTCAACCAAGCATGTCGTCGACTAAGCATAGTCGCGCGCCCCGCCTTGTCCTGTGTAATATAGGCAAATGCAACGCTAGATTTACTCTTTCGACTTCTTCAACTTCTTCTTCTTACCCTCGGTCTCTTCGCCACCAAGACTCTTGCGCTTCTTTTCCTTCTTCTCTTTCTTCTCCTTCTTCTCCTTCTTCTCCTTCTTTTCCTTCTTGGACTTCTTCTCTGACGCAGGAGCCTCATCAACATTCATAGCGTCGGCATCGGCAGCAGGAGCATCCTCGCCCTCCTCCTCACGGCGAATTTCATCGACAACAGCATCCTAGAAAAACTGTTAGTAACAATACATTAAGGTATAAATAAAATCATCAGGTCGTTTTACCATGACATCGGCATTCTTGGACGGCTTCTTGCCGGTGGCGTAAAACTCGAGACGGTCCTCCACTTGGCCCTTCAGGGCCTCACCGAACTTGGTAGAGGGCTCGCCAGAGAAGCAATCGATACGGCTAGCAATGGAGCACTTGTTGGCGAGGTATCTAGATATCCGGCCCTTGTGGCGAACACCAGCCTTACCAATGAAGCTGCTGTGGTATAGGATACCGTACTTGGGGGTGTTTCCCTTGGTCTTCAGAGCGCGGAACAGAGCCTTCTCAGCACCGATAATCTGGAGGGTAGAGGCGGGGTACTTGGCCAGGTTGGAAAGAGAGCCAGCCTGGGATATCAAACGAGCAGCAACAGTAGTACCGATCAGGGTCTTCAAATTAGGAGCAACCACACCCATCTTGTCATCGAGGTAGTTGGCAGTGTAGCGGCGGGCTTCAGCCTGCTCAACAATGGCTCTGGCGAACGATTGGACCATGTCCATGTCAATCTGAGAAATCTTAGGGCCCATAGAAGACTGAGCAGCATCGAGGACGGCTTGAGCCTTAGCCTCGTCATCCTCAACATACTTGGCAATGTCGTGGAGGCGGTCCTGAGTCAGGGTAGACTTGTCGCCGATTTCCAGCACCAGACGGGAGTAGGTCAGGTTGTCTGAGACAATGCTCAGCAGCTCGGGAAAGTGGTAGCCGTACCACTCACGAACACGCATGAAGAACTGGTTGACAGACTTGTCTTGGGCTTCGACGGTAGAAGAGGCCTGGATAACATGGTTGTCGTGGCGAGTAGCGTTGAATTTGACCTTGGAGCGCGAGGCAGCGTGGGCCATAGCGCGGGAAGCATCAGAGGCCTCCTCGGCGCGGACGTCAGTCAGCAGCTTGCTAGAGAACTCACGGATACCACGGAACAGCTGGTCGACAGCCTCCGAGGTCTCAGTGGTCTCGCACTCCAAACCGGGGAAAGTGTTCTTCAGAGCATTGGCCACAACCTTGTCGGTGACACCAACAGTAACCTTGCTCTTCTTGCCGGAGGTCTGAGGGAGAGCAGCCTCAATGACAGTCTTTAGGTAATCGGGCAGGCCACCTTCAGTGACTGTCTGGACGTTTTCGAAGGCCTCGATGTGGCCGCTGTTCAAGAGAAGAGGTGCGTTAGATCTTTGAATCGGTCTTGGATATTTCCCGGCGCACAATTCGGCGAACAAAACTGGTATCTGTCTTACTGGAAGGGAGAGAAGTTCTCCAGGCGAATCATTTTTCCAAACTTCGCAAGATCCTGGAAGGAGTCCTGGTTCTCCTTGTTGCGAAGCGCAACAGTGTCGACCTGGTGGACGACCTTGAAGAGGGCATAGCCCAGGACGGAGTCGTAGAGAAGGTAATCAACCTGTGTCATCGTGTCTGTATTTGCGATGTCAACGGCTAGATTAGATTTCAAAATAGGGAAAGATTTCTTCCTGTCGCGAAATCTGGGGTCGCAAAACAATAAAGACTTGACAAGAAAAATACGCTGGTTTATCCAGTTGAGCGATTCAAGCTTGAGATCTTTCGAAAAATTAAAGGCAGCCAGCAATTTTTTTTCTTAGACCCACTCCAAAGATAATGCCCAAAAAGTGATAGCGTAGTCGGATCAATGCCGGTAGAACTGATAAAGCAGGATGACTAATGTGTTCGGATACTTCTGGTCGTGCATTGTTAGCCAAATATTGGTCATAGTATCAAAAACTGAAGGGAGGGGCCTTGTAGACTTGCAGATGAATGATCCAAATAAATCGCCTAGATCAGGAACAAAATCCACCTATTGTCATGAAATACACCTACGTATGTTCAGGCATATTTGTATATGTATAGTCAAGCAGTCAATTCTCGAATTTCAGAGTCCCTTATCAAGTTCATTCTAACAGTATCTCTATCTTGTTACCTATGTGATATCTAATATCTTGATAATCAGGTCAGATGCAAGCCAGTCAGATCTGTTCCTGATAAAACTATCAAGTTCAACCAATATGGGATATCTTAAAGCCACGAAATATGGCTTTTCCATATTACCAAGTTTACCGTGAAACAAATATTATAATAGTTTATCATACTTCTGTACACATACCGCATAGAATCAAGGAAAGCATCAATCTCTTTAAGACTTACGAATTAGAAAGAATAACTGTTGGTTCCTTCATGTAGACACTTATATCTTCTCGATTATATAGTGGCTCAGGAAGAATTGACAGTACACTTTTGCTCTGCCATATCTACAACTATATCTACTATTATAAACTTGAACAAGCTATATTACAATATTCCAGATAAAGCTGATGGTAGTACATCTATTAGCATTATAATTAGTGCATCATATTCTATAATGTGTAACACCATTACCACTAACTATTCTGAGTCTAACTATCCTATAATTATGTATTTCAAATATGTAAGTGTTCACGAATAACTTAACATCCAAAACGGTATCTAACATACATATTTTACTACGTCCAATCACATCATGTCCGTGTCTATGTGCAACCAACAACCGGACATCTTAACACAGGTATAAACTACACTCGTTCCACACATCCTGGATAAAGGTGAATACATTTCCTGACCGCTTTGCCCTTGGGCAATACACAATCATAACGGAATGCTGTGACAATATCACAGCATACTATAATTTGAGTCATGGTTACAAAAAAAGATTCAATAATCGAGCATATTGCTAAGATGATATCGTCATATGAGCCCGGTCGCTTCCAAGTGACAATACTGTATGTCATGCATCATAGAGTAGATCCAAATATACATTATGTGTATAAGCATGTATCTCGACGCAATATCATAAAGAGAGTCTGAATATCTTATACTAACCCAGTTACTTTGTTGTTCTAATACATGAAGCTAATTAACTCTAGTAGGTAATGAAACTCAATGTAATAAGGGTAGCGTCTCACTGACCATTGTGTTTTGCATCTACAAATTATTATCAAAATGTGTAAAATGACCATCATTAAAGCATTAGGGTTTGGGCTTTTTGCACGTGACCTATAATGAATGACTACCCATGGTTATGGGCTGATGAAGCTGACGGACATGGATACTACAAGCTACAAATATTAAACACCTAACAGGAATCAGGAATAATCGCTACACAGCCCTATAAAAATGCTGGCAATAGTAAATATAGAAGCCTAAAACTTTCGTAGCTTAGGCTGACAGGGCAGGAGGGGAGGGAGGGGCGCAGACTTGGTAGTTGCAGCACTTGCCTTGGCGGGGCTTATGCTGAGCTTCCGAGGGCACTATATAATCCGAGCATATCCGTCCTCTTGATTTCGTATGGTTATAGACAAAGCAATCTAATTCTCCATCATATTTCCTATATATCTAATAGGTAGTCATATTGCTATTACATCCAATCAGACTCAGTCTATCAATCTACTCTTCATCATGAGCTGTGGACCTCGTACTGTTGCCTATTTCGTGAACTGGTAATACTAGCCACCACTCCCGAGCCAAAGAACAGTCTAGTTTACTAACTTATCCTAGGGCCATCTATGCCCGTAAGCATCGGCCTCAGGATCTCCTAGTCGAAAAACTTACACACATCTTATATGCATTTGCTAATGTCAGAGATACCGGAGAGGTGTAAGTACTTACAACAAACTCAAATCATACGATTTATGAGAACAAGCATCTAACTTTCGATTATAGATTCATGACCGATGGCTGGGCTGACACTGATATCCATTGGGAGAACGACTCCTGGAACGATAGTGGCACCAACCTGTACGGATGCCTGAAGCAACTCAACATTCTCAAGTCTCGCAATCGTAACCTCAACCTCCTGCTTTCTATTGGTGGCTGGACGTACAGTTCCAACTTTGTAGCTCCAGCCTCAACAGAACAGGGTCGGTTGAGATTTGCCGATAGCTGTGTTGACATCCTCAAGAACCTAGGCTTTGATGGCATCGACATTGATTGGGAGTACCCTAAGAACGCCCAAGAGGCAGCAGATTATGTCGCTCTGCTTCGTATCGTTCGCGAGAAGCTTGATGCATACTCCGCAACTCTTCCAAACAACCCTCACTTTGAGCTGACTGTAGCGTGCCCCGCTGGTGCTCAAAACTACGAAAAGCTAGACATCGCCGGCATGGATAGATATCTAGACTTCTGGAACCTTATGGCATACGACTACGCAGGCTCTTGGGATCAACTTGCCGGTCATCAGTCCAACTTACACCGTTCGCAGAACGCCCCCTCGTGCACGCCGTTCTGTACAGAGTCTGCTGTCCACTATTACCATACACATGGTGTGGCCAAGGACAAGATCGTGATTGGCATGCCCTTGTATGGCCGTGCTTTCGAGAACACAGATGGCCCAGGTACTCCGTACAATGGCATTGGAGATGGTAACTGGGAACGAGGAGTTTATGACTTTAAGGCGTTACCACTTCCTGGTGCAGATGAGCGGGTTGATCACCAGGCAATCGCTAGTTATTCCTATGATCCATCCCGCCGTATGATGGTTACCTACGACAACGTACACGTTGCCCGCCATAAGGCGCAATGGATCAAGACCTCTGGACTTGGTGGTGGCATGTGGTGGGAAAGTAGCGGAGATAAGCCGGGAGACCAAAGTTTGATTGGGAATGTGGTTGATGTGTTTGGAGGCCCTCATGCTCTTCACAAGAAACAGAACTGTATCACATACCCACACACAAAGTACGATAACCTACGCAATGGTTCTCTCGGTTAGAAAAACGAGAAGAATCAGCGCGTTGGCGAAGACCATAAAAGGATTATCCGCTGTTTAGGGTGCAAAGTAGAGTTAGTCGGACCTTTGACGTTATGTGGCGTTGTTTTGTGGCGCCCTTAGCCTATAACTAACACCTTTTTCGTGAGAATTATTACAGTTAGTTTGTAGTACATTCACAAGTTTGGTACAAATTCACAAGTATAGGCCAGTTGACGAAGTGTTGTTTATCATTTGAATTCACACACTAAACGCCGAACCAAGGCAGTCATTCCCATGAAGTCATCCTATCCCAAAATCCGTAAAATTTTACTTTTTATTCTTCATTTAGTTCTTCTCGAAGACGTAGGTCAGGTGGCAGCGACCGCAGTACTGGCGATCCTGCATGGAGGCCATAAAGACACCGGCACCGCACTATATAATAGTTAGAATCAATGTTATTGGTCAAGAGTAGTAGATTTGGACAATCACTTACGGTCTCGGAGGGGCACTCGCGGCGAAGACGCTCGATCTTGCCATCAGAGTCGACCTTGTAGTACTTGAGGACAGCCAGCTTGGTCTTCTTGCGCTTGTGCTTGATCTTCTTGGGGGTGGTGTAGACCTTCTTCTTGCGCTTTTTACCACCACCACGGAGGCGGAGGACCAGGTGAAGGGTAGACTCCTATGACGGGGTCAGTATGATGTGAAAATATTATTGAAGAACGAAATGGTATAACTAACCTTCTGGATGTTGTAGTCGGACAGGGTGCGGCCATCCTCCAGCTGCTTACCAGCAAAGATTAGGCGCTGCTGATCCGGGGGAATGCCCTCCTTATCCTGGATCTTAGCCTTGACATTGTCGATGGTGTCCGAGGACTCAACCTCGAGGGTAATCGTCTTACCCGTCAGGGTCTTGACGAAAATCTGCATCTTGATGACCTACACATGGATTCAGGTTAGTACTATAGCCGAATACATTACCGGTTGGTCTGCAACAGCCATATCTCAATCGCCTCGTTATCAAATTCGTATCTTGTCGGAGCGGGCATGTTGCGTTGCGGAAATTTCGTGGAAAGAATCGAACACTACGAAGGCCGTCCAATGAAGTGTCGAGAGGGATGACGAGGTTGTGATCGATTGTGATAGACGTCGCAGCCAAAGGCCGGTATTAAGTAATAGAGTAAAAGCATCTTCCGACATACCTGAGCAATTGAAATTGCCTTCCTCAGTAAGACTTCAGATGTAGGTTGTTTGAAGCGAAGAAGATTACAAGAATCAAGAAGACTAACATATTTTCTAGATAATATCTTTAGCGTGTGGGGTGGCCCATTTTTCCCACACGACTTTGAACCCGCACGTGACCTAGGGCATAGGTCCCTGCCCCTCCACACATCTCAAATCTACACATGTTTTGTGGGGCTGGGGCTTAATAGCATACAGGAATTTGGTAAGTCCATTCAAATATACATCATTCAAAGTTGGAAGTTGTGATATTTTCCTTATTACAACCTCTCAACGGACACATCCAAAAGTGAGTTAATTTTGACATTTCCAGATTTTCACTTCGATTATACTAACTTATTATCAGACACCGTCAAAATGGTCAAGAAGAGAAAGAACAAGTATGTTCCCCAACAATGCCACGATGGCATCGACTCCACTCAAGTCATCGATATACATCACAGTCAAGCATAACTTGCCATATGCAGACACTAACAAATTTACAGCGGCCGCAACAAGAAGGGTCGCGGCCACAACAAGCCCATCCGCTGCAGCAACTGCTCGCGCTGCACTCCCAAGGATAAGGCCATAAAGAGATTCACCATCCGCAACATGGTTGAGTCTGCTGCCATCCGTAAGTTTCAATCTCAAACCATTAAAATTCAAGATTACATTATTAACACATATTTCATAGGTGACATCTCCGATGCCTCGGTCTTCGCCGAGTACACCGTTCCCAAGATGTACCTGAAGCTGCAGTACTGTGTCTCTTGCGCCATTCACGGCAAGATTGTCCGGTATGTTCATCCCTGGGAGGGACGAATACCCTGTGTGGTCCTACTACACAGCGAGTATAGCTTTAGATGAACCTTGGTGTTACATTTAAACTCCCACAAGTCCTCTATTCCTGCCAGAGAGGCTCAGGGTGGCTAGAAATGATATACCTTTCAGCACCAGACATTCAAATCAACACAATTGTCCCCATGGACATCGTGTTGACCGAAAGTCTACTGACTTGTAATCTATCATGTGTACCCCCAAAGTTGGACAAACACTTGTGTTCTCAAGATCTGATCCATTGATCAGATCGAGCCATGTCCTGCTCCTCTCTGTACGCCTCCTTAATACTTGGTATCTTGATTACTAACTTTCCACTATAGTGTCCGTTCTCATGTCGGCCGCCGCAACCGTGCTCCTCCCCCGCGTGTGCGCTACAACAAGGACGGCAAGAAGATCGTCCCTGCCCCTGCTGGCAAGACTGCCTAAATTATCGCCTGATATTGTTTTCTCTCCATCTTGCCAGTAAATGGTTAGACGGATGCATGGATTCGGCGTCAAACGGTAAAAAAAAATGTACAGTGGGCTATCTCATGGCTAGAAAGAAAAAAAAGGTTCTCAGTCCAGAGAGGGGACTCTCAAAAAAGGAAAGAGTCCCCAAACGTGGTTACACTTAGGTATTATGGGTATTATGTTTTTAATGATGACCAAAAAGCTAAATGCACACCGCGCTCTTCTGTCTCCGCATCCCATAAACTGTGATATGCGTACGTAAAGTAATACGTTCATCATTTGATAATTATGTACACTATATCATGGCAGTCATGACCTCTACTCTACGAGGCGTCTCCGAATGTCTACCGGTATCATTTTATCATGAGGTCTTTCGTACGGCAACAAGCCCTGTTGATATGCTAGTGAATATACATCGCCACCATCATTTCTATCTATCATCTCCTTTACAGTTGATGCACAAAAGTTGCAATCCTCAATAGCCAGTATCCATTCATTGATCCATATGTCAACTAAGCTTCCGGGAATTCCAATTTGGATGCTTCGAAATGGTAGCTTTTCAATGAAAGCGTCCCTCTCCGGGTCCCACTGAATACGCACATCGTCCGTTCGGAAACGTGGCTTCAGAGATTTTGCTTCGCTCTCGACATAATGTAGTTGTTTCTATAAAGAGTATTAGTTAGCTTCACTGCTACAACAATCATGACATTATCGGTCGTGGATATGATTCTCTACATACGGTAGCATGCTCCGGTAAAACTGAATGACTAAGTAACTCTTGAAAATGACAATGCTTCATCTTGATGGCAATGATGCGCTCCTGATTCTTGTCCTTTTGGGCATAACCTGAGCGATACATAGTCCAATTGAAACTTGGCTTATCCAAGTCATGCGACCCAACTTGAATCTAGGTGATACATTCAGACATTGGCTAGCGATGGCAGCATTGTATGCCTAATATAAGTGATGGTTTCGTCATCAGACTGAGCTCGTATCTGACGTTGCGGTACTGGATTGGTCTGTCGTGCCAAAATGTCAAGATGGTGTGGTAATGTAAAGGTATCCTTAGGAATACCACGGAACGAATAATGATTCTAATTCGACATTGTGTGAGAAATGAATAGTATATATATTTGAGACGAATAAAATTATGCTGAAATTTGATTGAAGATGCTGCGGGTTCTATAGTAGAAAGAAGAAGCAGAGTATGTTAAGTAATGATACGATATGTATACTGAAAATTTTAGACTAACACATTCTACAAGGCACTTAAGTAGGCAGAGAGATTGTCTTATATTACAGCATATAATGAAATAAATTTAGTATTAAAAATCAAGTATAGTTAGAGGTATCAAGAAAAAAAAGAGCATCATTACATTGTTACAAATGCCAACATTTGGTTCTTGATGCCACAACAACCTTCCTTTTCATTCTCGTTAAGATCAAATTGATATAATGACAGAAAACCACCCAAGCCAAATTCCAAATTGAGTAAAAACGCCAATGCTTGAATGCAAACGAAGTAGAATACGAACAGTAATTAAGAGTACTAGCCTTAGCAAGTCTCGTAATATATCTCGACACTCCAATTCTCAGTGGGGTGAGAGATATTACCATTCAGGTACCCGAATGGCACACCATTGCTTTCGCAGTCATTCATTATCTTTTGTGCGGCGTCAGCAATGACAGGCCAGCTATTAAGTGTCAAAGAAGCATCATTCTATATGTATGAGACAGGTTAGTATAACTATATGAAAGCCAAGTTGCGAATAGTGACAGTACTAACGTTGTTACACCAGTATATGGCTGAGTCATAGCAGCAGCTGACACGGCCACAGCTATAAGCCGAGTTCTCGGGAGCCTCAGTCTTCAACTTGCGGAGATAATCAACTCCGGTCTTCACGTAGGAGATAAAGGTAAGTTTCATATCTTTCGCATTGCAGATTGGCTCCACATCATCGAAATCATTGCGCTTCTCGAGATTCAAAAGGTCACGCTTTGTAGCATCATATTCCAGGTCAGAGGGCAATTGCGATAGAGTAATCTCGGCCTCGAAGGTCGGGAAATCGCGGTCAAAATCAGGGTTAATTTTGCGAAGCTGGTTGTGAATTTCATCAATTGTGCCGTTCAAGTTTAATAAGGGGCCCTTCAGAAAGGCTTGGGCTGTCCACTCACTCGTCAATGTTCTCTTCTTTTTCTTCTTCTCAAAATTAGACTCATCAGCATCCAGAAGGCTCATGGCAGAAGCCTCGGCAGCAAAAGACGGGAAATCAGTGTCGAAATCGGGGTTGATTGCAAGAAGCTGGCTATGAATTTCGTCAATAGTGCCGGTGAGTGAAAGAATAGGGCCATCAAGGAACGCTTGCACAGGCCAAGTAGAATCTGTGCGAGCGCTGACCTTGGTGTTTCTCTTCTTCAGAGAGTCGATGCCACTATCCTGTTCCATCAAATCAGATAGCATCATGGCGTCGACCTCAGCCTGGAACGACGGGAAGTCCCGGTCGAAGTTTGGGTTCATCTTCACAAGCTGATCATAGACATCCGTGACGGAACCATACAAATTCACGATGGGACCATCAGGGAATGCCTGAACAGGCCAGACCGTAGGCTTGACGTCGTTCACATCTTCGCTTCTAGGGAGTCTCGACGGCAGCGCAGAAACACCTAGAGCTAGAAGGCTGATAAAAGTATACGAAAGGGAGCCATGATGTCTTTTCTGGGCAGATTTCTTCGACAATATTGTACCGTATGCGAAAAAGAAGCCGCACGAGGAGAAGAAAAGAAAGAGGAAGAGAACAATCAGAGTAGCAGGATCCAGAATCCAATATCTCAACGTTGTCGTTATAGAGAACAGGGAGGCACAAGGGTACCCCAAAGTCAACCAATAATTTTGGAGATTTCGGCACAGGGGATGTAAGAGTGATAGGATTGATGGTTGGGTATCTTGTTTGTCTGTATGGTTATGATATTTGACAGCAATCAAGCTAGCAATCGTTGAATCAAACTTTAAGCTTGAGGTTGGTTTAGACAGAAGTTTAGCGATCTAAAATATGGCGTAAGGGTTGGATCACAAATTCAATACAAAAGTAGGCGCAGGTGTTTAGTCGTCTTCTTTATGATCGTTTGTATGTAGATGTGTTTCTCGATTGGGGTTGTTTAGCAGTAGCAATGGTCCGGGAGCTTGAGCCAGGCGGAGGATCAAGAGTTTCGTTGGTCAAGGCTTTATATGCATATAAGAAGCACTTGCAAGACTTTCTGGTATATATAGGATTGTCTTTTGAGGCGATGCAGATAGATAGAGTTTGAAAGATAACAAAAAGTACAAAATGTCAATCAGTATTGAAGAGTTGAAGAGTTGATGAAGAAAGTTGAGGGATGAAGCCTCGTGCCGTCCCTTGCATTATACATAAGGGCTGGCAGCCGGTTAAGTGGTGCGGTTCTTCCCGATGAAAAAACAATGAATCTATTCTATAGTATATACACACAGTATAACACAATGTAAGTTGCAGAATTACCTCGTTCTATAGTCAACTTCTGTACGTAAAATATATTGGAAAAGGCCATGAAAAGCTAACTAAAGAAACCATCATGACAGTTCCGGCCGCGGGTGCAGAGATTTCTATTGGTTAGCTAGCTTGTGAGCTAATGAGCTAAACCTTTTTCTGATTTCCATTACGATGTTAGTATTCGTTTCAGTGGGCTCTGGACCCTCTGTTTTACAGGGCTATCCCACTAATTGTAGATCCCAACAATTTGGCAGCGGTCCGGCTAAGTTACCTAAATGGTCATTTACCAACAGTCCTCAAGCAGGAGACTAGAGAGACGGGCGATTCGTTCATGGAAGGGCAGGTCATAGCTAAGATAATACAGGCTTTTGTATATTTACAGTCAAAATGGGATGTGTTAGAGTAAAACGCATCAACTGGGATACTACAAAAGTATCTGATATAAAATTCAGTATCCCTATAAGGAAGTTCGCCAGCAGTAAAAATTGCGTCTTGACGTAATCCTCCAAACTAAGGTTGTATTTAGTGGGCACCTGGTTTTGTAGTAGTCAGTTCTAGTTGTGCCTGTACAGATATACAAAGTACAGGGGTTGGGTTTTGTCGTAGGATCAGGGCGTAGATCGGTCTCTTGCAAGTAACTGTTTATTCTTGACATGTACCCAGTATTATAACTGTACTGGACACTGTATTAACCGATGTCAATATTATCATTAACAA